>PVKE010020802.1:0-27173 GCA_004027555.1 Craseonycteris thonglongyai
CAAAGCTATCATTTAGAATCAAAGGACAGATAAAGAGCTTCTTCAAGCTGAAGGATTTCATCACCATCAAACCAGTATATATATATTTTTAATGATTTATTTTTATTGTTTGTTTGTTTGTTTTGACAGAGAGACAGAGAGAATGGGGAGGGCCCAGAGCAGTCTCCATAGTTGACAGCATTAGTTTTCCATATAGTTTTACTCCACAGGTGGGTTCAAGGCTGCGCAGGGCAGGAACTGGGCCGGGAGCCACCCCCATAGGCCCTGGCAAGAACTGAACCAGAGGGCACACCCCAGTTCAGCATATGGGTCCACCAGGGTCGGAGCCAGGATTCGATCCTTGGGCTCCAGGGCTGCAAAGCAAGCGCTTAACCCGTGGAGCCATCCCAGCTTCCCCAAAACCAGTGTTACAAGAAATGTTAAGACAGAGGTGGAGATTGAGTTGGAGGTGGAGGAGAGGAGAGGGAAGGAGAAGAGGAAGAGGAAGAAGTGGAGGAAAAGGTAAAACATTAATAAAATGAAAATAACTACATATCTATTTTTAATTATTTTAATTGTAAATGGACTGAATGCTTCAATCAAAAGATAGGGTGGCTGAGTAGATAAGAAAACAAGACCCTTACAGAGGTGTCTTTTGATATGAAGTGAAGGGATAGACAAAGTTATTTCATGAAAATGGAAACAAGCAAACAAAAGCTATAGTAGCAATACTTATACCAGACAAAATAAGACTTTAAAAGAAAGGCTATAAAGGACCTAGAAATCCCACTCCTGGGTGTTTATTTGAAGAAAAAGAAAGAAAAAAACCAAAAAAAACCCCCAACACTACTTCAAATGGACACGTGCATCCTTACATTCATTACAGCATTATTTACAATAGCCAATATATGAAGGCAACCTGGGTGTCATCAATAGGTGAATGGACAAAGAGGAGGTGGTACATATATACAATGAAATCTTGCCATCTGCAACAATATGGATGGACCTAGAGGGTATAATGCTGGTAGACTAAGTCAGATAAAGACAAATGCTAAGTGATTTCACTTATATATAGAATCTAAAGAACAAGATAAACAAAACAGAAACAAACTCACAGATACAGAGATCATTTTTGAAGGTTGCCAGATGAGAGGGGAGTTGGGTGTAAAAGAGGAAGGGCTTAAAGAAGTACAAATTGATTTTCAGAAAGTAGTCATGGGGATGTAAGATACAGCATAAGGAATATAGTCAATAATATTGTTAAAACCTATGTATAGTGTTAGATGGGTACTAGATTTCAGGGTCATCACTTTGCAAGTTATATAAATGTCTAATATGTTGTACACCAGAAACTAATATATGTCAACTGTAACTGAAATATAAAAATTTAATATTTTTTTTCTTTTGAAAATTTAAAAATTTTCTTTAAAACAAAAAATAGCTTGATACCCTTGGAGTATGAAAATATCTTCAAAGCTTTAGAAGATCTAGGTTAAAGAACCTCTGAGACTTAGTACAAAGAAGGTACAAAAAAACTGAACTTGTACTCTGACTCAACTGAATTTTATGATTTCTTATAACTTTATTCATGAAAATACTTCCTCAAGGCAGGTTATGTATATATTATAAGGCACAGAAATACATACAATAAAACATTAAATTCCAAAACATTTTCATATTTTTCAACATATCACAATAAAAAAATGCTTCAGTAATAGTACATAATATAAACATTAACAAAAATGGAAGATTAATATTTTGTTTTAAAATCACCAAATTTAACTGTCAAACATAGAGCATAAATACAATTTCTTTTCATAGGTATAACAAATAAGACTGTTTTTAGTAGCTATGCCTACTTTAAAATGTTTCTGTCACCACAGAGTCAAGTCAGACAACTTGTATTGAAAGTATCTCTTTCCTACAATTTTTTACTTAAGAAAATTCATCCTAAACTATTCTGTGCATTCAGAATTGAGAGTAATAGAAGGGCACACAATTTACTAAAAACAAACAAACAGCAACAGAGAGCTATTTCAGGGGCAATATGCTTCAAAAAGAAACAAGTAGATTGGTGGTTATCAGGGATGATTGGTGGGGGAATGGGTGAAGGTGGTCAGTTATAAACTTCCAGTTATAAGATGAGTAAGTCCTAGGGATAGAATGTACAGCATGGTGAATATAATTAACAATACAGTATTATATACTTGAAAGTTATTAAGAGAGTAAATCTTAAAAGTTCTCACAACAGGGAAAGAAATGGAACTATGCAAAGTAAGGGTCTGTTAACTAAGCCTACTGGTGCCAATAACTTCATAATATATATGTATAACAAATCACATTGTACATCTTAAACTTATACAATGTTATATGTCAATTATATCTCAATGCAGCTGAAAAAAAAAAACCAAACCAAAGATGTATTAAACTGACTTGTTATAGCTTACATTTATGGGTATAAACCCAACAACCCATTCTTGTCATTAAGGAATATGTAGGTAGTCATATTAATTACCACAGTAATCAAGAAAGGATGATGGTACACTTTTTTAATGGTTTATAATCTAGCTGGGTAAATAAGCACACAAACTCCATTAACAGGCTTTTATAGAAAAGTATACCTGTGAGTGCCTAGTACACACCAAACTTAAAAGCACTGAAACCTAATGCAGAATAAGAAGTGTTGGGTGGGATGGGTTAATTTGAAAAGATTCATGTTAGTTAAGTTTTGATACAAGAAAAAGATACAAACTTGTGAAGTTCTAGGAAATGTTCACAATAAGCGAAAATAAACAAAACTGGACAACTACAAGCTGTAGTTACTCTTTATTACTAAAGTCAATTGCAACTAACATTTAGTAAACACCAAACATCAGGCTAATTGGCTTACAGTTAATTTTCACAAAAATTATCTGAAGTAGGCACTACAGTTATCCTAATTTAATGGATGGGACAACTCAAACTTACAGGGGTTAAGTAATTTCACCAAGATCATAATTTAACAAAGACAGGTGCCAGACTCAATCGATGGGGTTGGCACAGCCCACATTCTAAACTGTATTGAAATAAGTTTCAAATAACTAATACAAAATTAGATGGAAAATGTCCAGTGCCAAGTTGAGTTTAAAAGCAAGAGAGGATGGAACAGAATCACTGGAGATGTACCTGAAAAATGATAGGGCAGGAAATGTGTCAAAGAGAACAGATTTATACACCACTCTTGACTCTTATGGTAAGACCAAATACTCCTACTACACAGCCTGACAAAAGTGAAGTTCTCATAGTCAAGGACAATTACAGTCAAATACCAATCAATCCCTGAATCACATACAATCACCTTATTAATGTTTTAAAGTTCTCTGAAAAAGAAAGTTATAAAGAGCTGAATAGAACACAAGTGTAGTGATAATCAGAGTAATTTACCATCTAAAGCAAAAAGACTATAGTAGACATGAAAGACAATGACAGCCACACAAGAAGAAAATGGAAGTGAGAAAGTGGAAAAAAAGATATTGGGGCCAGAATATCGTAACTTTTACCAGATTATAAATATTTTATGGTGTATTTTTATTAAAAACTTGCTGAAAAAGAATAATTTATAGAGCATGTTCCTATTTTTAAGATTTATTCTCAAGAAAATCCTTTAAGTGAAAAAAGCAATAAGCAACAACAAATAATTTGGAAATACAAACATAGATGGTAACTCTAAAGGAAAGTAAGGGCATTATAAATACAGAATTTGGATACTGTTTATCTCTGAGTGGCTCCTGAAGGTTATAGGTTCAACAAACAGAGGCTTGCAAAAGCTATGTGGTTTTATTTCTCAAACTGGATTACGGATCAAGAGTTCCCTTCACAGCTAATCTGTCTACTTAAGTGTGTTATACAAAGTCTTTTATGTCTACTCAATTTTTAATAAAAACAACTCATTTTCAGTGCCCTGGCGGGAACAAGGGGCGTGAAAGCGGGATGTGGGCGGGAGTGGGTCAGTAAGAGGGCGGTTAATGGACGCCAAGGAAGATGCGGCTGAGCCCACCCAGTCTACGCCGACCGCAGGGAGCACAGGTGTATCGAAGCAGCGCCTTCACGTGTTTTGCCAACTCCCTTCTCCTCCATACACTGGTGAGTAGCGAAAACTTTAAAGGTACGGATTCCAACCTCCCTCCCAGGAGAGGGGGCAATGGACGGGAAGGTAGACACGAGGCGAGGAGTAGCAGAGCGCCCTGTGTGCACTTAAGAACTCCGGAGCAGAACTTTAAGGTCGGGACTGGCTGGGTCCGGGACCCTCCCCCTGTGTGCCCCCCAATATAATCACTTCGCGTCCTCCTCCCTCCCAGCTTCCCAAGTCTACCGCCACCCCACCCCTGCTCCTCTGCCCAACGCAAGTTTTCCAGGGAGCCAAGTAGGTTGAGGGGAGCGAGAGGGGGCCCACCATGGTGAAGTTCCCGCGGTCCTGGGGGGATTCTGCACTCCGCTCAAGGCACCTTCACCGCCAGCAGCTCACAGATGGGTTCCAGCCCAATCACACATGGACCCGGAGAAGTCCGGGCGGACGCAACCGGAAAGGGAGTGACAAGTACGTTTCTCTAAAACGTCCCGGGGAACCGAGACCTGGTCTTTTTCGCCCGCGTTGGCCTTTTATTTAAGCCCTATCCCAGCCTGCTGCGCGCCCGCGAGGCGTGGTGGGAAGGTGGACAGGCCCTGGCACCGAGTTAGAGGCGGGGGGTTTGAAATGATATTGGCGACGCCTGACGTTCCAGGCCAGGGGCGTCCCAGACCCGGCCGCGGATCTTGGGCCTCTGCCCCGGTGCACAGCTCCAGACCTGAACAGGGCTGCCCTCTTGGGGCTCCTGCTTCTGAGATGCTGGTCCCCTCCTGGGGGGACTGCTCAGAAAAGACAAAATAACGTTGCCCCCCCCCCCCCCAGTCCTGCTCGTCAATCCAACGCCCTGCAACCCAATAACAACTGTAGTTTGTAGATATTTTCCTGTGCCTTAACAAATATACAGAGATGTATGTGTTTGTGTATAATGGTTAAGTATTAACATTAAATAATAAAATAACACATGCTTAATTTCTAGGGTAACCATTAAAGGAATAGAAACTGTGTATATAACTTTGAATAGGATACTCAGAAGTAGAATAATTTACAAAGCAGATAATTCAATGCAAGGAAATTATGGGATGAAAGGATAGGACTAGGAAAATAAAAAAGAAAAATTTGGTGGTAGATTTACATACATACAGCAATAATTATGGAATGAGTGCCCTAATTAAAAAATGGAAGTCATATTGGATTTAAAACATAAAACTATGTTGTATTTATGAGAGACATATCTAAAATATAAGGAAACAGAAAAATTAAAAAATCTAAGATAGAAATAAGTGTGCTAAGCAAATACTAATGAAAAGAATGCTAGCATAGATATATTAATCTTATACAGATTAGACTAAGTCAAAAAGTATGATAGTAGCTAGAAGAGATCACTTCACAATGATAAAAAGTTTCTATTTGAAATATACATGCGCTTAGTAATATAGCTCCAACTATATATGAAAAAACTGCTAAAATTTCAAGAAGTAGTAAAACTTACTGCCTTGGTAGGAAATTACCTTTGTTTGTTTTTTAGTGATTAATAGAATAAACTGGTAAAATATTTAAATTATTTAGAAGACTTGAACACAACACAATTTGGCCTGACAGTTCTATTTAGAATACTGCTTCCAATGCTTGCAAGAATGCATCCCCCGCCCCTCAAGAAATGTATTGTTTTACACAAGAATCTTCCCCCTTACTTGCTTCATATTCAGCCTACTAACCTAACCAAATTCAAGACATGGAAGAAAAAAAAAAAAATGAACTCAGCATTTGTGAATTTCTTTTATAAAATTTTATTTTAACAAAACTCAACAGTTCAGGGAAAATATAAGTGAAACTTCAGTGTTCTCAATCTCTAGATATAACTCACCCTCATAGAGGGTTATTCACAAATCAGTGTAGGCCTCCTAAGTAATCATTCTGTGTGTTGTTCTCTCTACTGCAACCCAGTAAGTATTGCACTTACCAATTCCTGCAATTTATAGTTTTCTCTGTCCATAGTTGTCTGTATTAATGACCCTGCTAGGTTTTATTTGAAGTATACACTACAATAAATACTTTTCCATACCATTAGAAAAAATTAGCAAAAAAATTAAACAATAATTAAAAATAATATTTACTTTCAACAAATTTTAAATCAAGGCTCAAACTGGCAGCCTGAAGGTATGTTTTATTTTTTTATTTATTTTTTGTCCCCAGCAGAATGTTCACAAATTTTTCCATTTTGAATGCCTTTGGGTGGCCTTTGCACCCTCCCGTTTGTCATAGGCCCCCTCCAATTGTCTTATGTAATATCTGTCACTCATATATTCATAGTACCTCCCTAGCTTGGTAGATTCTTGCGTTTGAGAGTGCCTTCTTTGTGTCGATAAACCAAAATAAATAAATAAGTAAATAGTTTATTTCTATTTGCAGAAAACTTTTAGCTATCTTCCAAAATGACCTAAAAATGCATAATGGACTGTTCTCTAAGACAACTAAATTTTGGGCATGTTGACTTAAAAATATTTATTTGGCCTTTTATCAGTGATAGCCTCTCCTATATAAAGGAAATAAAGTGAGGTGTCTTGTATTTGATTATCTGACTAAGGTGTTGTGTTCATAGCCACACTGTGTCATTTTGCACTATCAAATTATGCATACTTTATGAACATTAGGTACATACAAATAATGTGTATTTCCTATTGTATATTGTTAAACATATTCTAAGAGACCAAAATACTTAAAGGAAATAATATTATAACATATAACTTTCCAGACTTTCCTTTAAAAAGTATCATAATACTTAATTATATTTTACAGATAACATAAAGTATTATTGTCTTCATAGTGTGAAAAATGCATACAGTTCCAGAATGACAGTGGGCAATTCATACTCATTAGGGTGTTCAATCTCCAAGACAACATTCTCTTTTAAATAAAACTGACCTTTACTAATGTTAAAAACTTTCTATTTACTTTGGGAAATAGTTGTGCAATACTTTTAATGAAATTAAATGAATGGAAAAATTTGGGAACTTGAAAAGAAATATTAAGTAGTTCCTATTTCTCCCATCTTTTTTTCATGTGAACACTGCCTCATAGATAATTTTTAAATTATCATGTGTACCAGTTTGGATTTATCAGAGCTCTTCTTAGTCAAAATAATAGTGAGCTTACCTGTTTTTATATTAACTGCTTTTTTTGTCAGGCGTTAGTAGTTTTCTATTATGATGATGTGATTATTCTTTTTCTCTAATTCTCATCTTTACTCCCAGTCCAACTCTAGTTTGTTTTTATTTTCTCTACTTTTAGAATAAGCTAAAAGAATAAGCGAACATTAATTTGCAAAGAGTCTGGGTAGCAGTGAATGCAAGATGACATCTTAAGGACTTTTCGTATTCTCATAGTTCTTCAGCAAGTCTTATAGTCTTGTTTGTGTCATTCCATTATGGTTTATTAAAAATGGTGTTGTATCCCTAAAAATTAAAATGATAGAGTTAGTTTAAGTGGCAAATATTTAAAATATTTTTCTGAGGTATAATGTAAGAGACATGTAAAGACTAGCAAGGTCCCCCGAGTTAGTTGTTTACAACCTGATTGAACATTGAAATTGTCAAGGAAGCTTTTAAAATTACTGATGCCTAGGCACATCACCCAGAAATTCTGATTTAATTGGTTTGTAGTACAGCCTGTAAGTAAGATTTCTTTTTAAACACTCCATATGACTCTTAAAGTATAGCTGATGTTGAGAACCACTTGTCTATCTGAAGATGATAGTCTGTTTTTAACTTTGACTACACATTAGATTCAATGCATACATTTAAAAAAATATAGCTTCCCAGAGTCTACTTCTAGATATTTAAATTCAGTTTATCTGAGATACAACCCAGTGTTGTTTTCTTTTTTATTTATTTTTTTAGTGTCATGACTTTAATATGAAGTCATTATTAAGAATTATTGCTCAAGAATCGGAATGTTTAGCACTGCAGCATGGGAGATGATAAATTGCCACTGTTGTTTTGTTTTCTTTGATATGACAAGCTATAAACCTTGATCACTACTAGAAGAGCTCAGAGGCACAAATATAGTTTTAGAACTACAGTAAGTAAATTAATTTTGTTGTGAAAATTGTTATTTGTACTAACAGTAATAGTATTTTAGGGCATACTGGGGAAGTTGCAGTTGTAGAGACTGCTATTGAGTGGTTTTAGATTTGTTCTTCCAGTAATTTTTGGTCAAATTTGTCATTGTATTTCTATCTGTAAGTCAGAATTAGAATTTTTGATTGCTCAGAGAAAGTCTGCATTGACATAACTTTGCCATATCACTTAGATTATAAGTGACTTTGAAGAAAAAGGTGACGTTGGATCATTTCTACTAATGCTGTGCTGTAAAGAGTGATGTCTCAGATATAGTGCCAATACCTATGAAAGAAGCACAACCTCACAAACAGCTTCCTAGAACATCTAGATATAAGAGTGCCCCCTTTGACTTTATAACATGAGGAAAGGTATAAAAATTTTTAATTATTTTTAATAATGTTGAACCTGTAAGTAACAATAAATATTTAAAACCCATTCAGTTGGGCTCAGAAGGGGACGGACACATGCAGGGAAGAAGAGCAGAATCACATAGAGAAAGAGTTCAGAGGCACGCGACAGTTCCCGAGGTGGTCTACTGGTCCCAGCCTCATGACAGTGTGGTAGCAGTACAGGCTTTTGCCATTTGCTGAGCTGTTACCTTCCAGGAGGCGGGGCAAGGATGCGGTGGTCACGAGATGGGGTGGGGCAAGGCTGGGGTGGTCACGTGTGGCAAAGGCAGCCAGCACGCTGGCAACCGTTGCTCTGCGGGAACCAACGTTTACTCCGTGGGACCAGCGTTTGTTTTGCAGGAACCATGGCCGACGCTGCCAAGCCCGATGCAGACACTGTGCAGGTGCTGCGGGACATGGCCAATCGCCTGCGGATCCATTCCATCAGGGCCACGTGCACCTCCGGCTCCGGCCACCCCACGTCGTGTTGCAGCGCAGCCGAGATCATGTCTGTCCTCTTCTTCCACACGATGAGGTACAAACCGACAGACCCAGAACACCCTGACAATGACAGATTCATCCTCTCCAAGGGCCATGCAGCTCCAATCCTCTATGCTGCCTGGGCAGAGGTAGGTGACATCAGTGAGTCCGACTTGCTCAGTTTGAGAAAAATTGACTGTGACCTGGAGGGACACCCCACCCCAAGACTGTCATTTGTTGATGTGGCAACAGGATCTCTTGGGCAAGGATTAGGTGCTGCGTGTGGAATGGCTTACACTGGCAAGTACTTTGACAAGGCCAGTTACCGGGTGTTCTGCCTTATGGGAGATGGTGAGTCTTCAGAAGGCTCTGTCTGGGAGGCTTTGGCCTTTGCTTCCCACTACAATCTGGACAATCTCGTGGCAGTCTTCGACGTGAACCGTTTGGGACAAAGTGGCGTCGCACCCCTTGAGCATTGCACAGACATCTATCAGAATCGCTGTGAAGCCTTTGGGTGGAATACTTACTTAGTGGATGGCCATGATGTGGCAGCGTTGTGCCAAGCATTTTGGCAAGCAGCTCAAACGAAGAACAAGCCCACTGCTATAGTTGCAAAGACCTTTAAGGGCCGGGGTATTCCAAACGTGGAGGATGCAGAAAATTGGCATGGAAAGCCAGTGCCAAAAGAAAGAGCAGACGCAATCATCAAGTTAATTGAGAGTCAGATACAGACCAACAAGACTCTCATGCCAAAAACGCCGGTTGAAGACTCACCCCAAGTCAGCATCAGGAATATACAAATGACCTGTGTGCCTGAATATAAGGTTGGTGACAAGATAGCTACACGGAAAGCATGTGGTTTGGCTTTGGCTAAACTGAGCCGTGAAAATGAAAGAGTTATTGTCCTGGATGGGGACACAAAGAACTCCACCTTTTCTGAGATAGTCAAGAAAGAACACCCTGAGCGTTTTATTGAATGTTTTATTGCTGAGCAAAACATGGTAAATGTGGCACTGGGCTGTGTCACACGTGGTCGAACCATTGCTTTTGTTAGTACCTTTGCTGCCTTTTTGACGCGAGCGTTTGATCAGATCCGAATGGGAGCCATATCTCAAACCAACATCAATCTTATTGGCTCACACTGCGGGGTATCCATCGGTGAAGATGGGCCCTCCCAGATGGCCCTGGAGGACCTAGCCATGTTCCGAAGCCTTCCCAATTGCACTGTTTTCTATCCAAGTGATGCTATCTCAACAGAGCATGCTGTTTATCTGGCTGCGAATACCAACGGGATGTGCTTCGTTCGAACCAGCCGACCAGAAACTGCAGTGATTTACACCCCACAAGAAAATTTTGAGATCGGACAGGCCAAGGTCATCCGCTACAGTATCAACGATAAAGTCACAGTTATCGCAGCTGGAGTTACTCTGCATGAAGCCTTAGCAGCTGCTGTCCATCTTTCTCAACAAGGTATTTCTATCCGTGTCATTGACCCATTTACCATTAAGCCCCTGGATACTGCCACCATCATCTCCAATGCAAAAGCTACAGGTGGCCAGATTGTCACAGTGGAGGATCACTACCGAGAAGGTGGCCTTGGAGAAGCAGTCTGTGCAGCTGTCTCCAGAGAGCCTGACATCCTTGTTCATCAGCTGGCAGTGTCAGGAGTCCCTCGAAGTGGGAAACCTAATGAACTGCTGGATATGTTTGGAATCAGTGCCAGTCACATCATAGAGGCTGTGAAATATACTCTAAAGAATTAAAATAGCTGATTTCTTAAAAAGGCGGTCTGTTGGCTTTTCTCCTAGAGCACTGTTATCTTTAGATTACATTCATGCTTGCTGTTACAAAACCATTAGTTATATCTATAACATTGTGCTTTTTTCAAAAGATACTTAACAACTCTTTATTCCTAATTAAGAAATTCAAGTTAACTACCCTTGTGTTAAGCCGTGACTATGTATACAAATGTCACTTTCATTTTTGAATCATTAAAGTAGGTTATAATAATTTTAAGTAACCAAATAATAGCGAACAGCCACCTAATACAAAGTTTTCTGATAAGACAACAAATAACTAGCTGGGTTGGGAATGAGAGGTACCGGTACCAGTTTCTTAAATGTAATGTCCTTGTAAGTAAAAGAAAATGTGAATTTAATTGTAGACTTCAATAGCCCAGGTTTTGAAGCAAATTCAAGCTTTCATGTTAATGCAATCCTCCCTGCAGTTTCCCAGATAATGTTTGACTACAGTTGCCTTGGGATTTCCTCTGAAGTTTGACTTCATCTCTCCTCTACAGTTTAGAAGCTGGAGAGTAGCAGTGAAGTTTCTTTATATATCATATACTGCATTGGTGACTGTTCTATAAAGAGATGAAAGCATAACTAGTTTTAGTCTGCATACTACACTGTTTGGTGACGTTTCAGAAATGTTTCTTTTTTTCAGTGACCATATTACTAACTAGATTATATTCATGTACTAAGGATGCTAAAGTCAATGTAATAAAGTATTTAGAAATGAGAAACTTTATTTATTTTGTTCCATGGATGTGTGATTTGATTTCTCCCTGGTAAGGAAGAAACTTCTATCTACACTGGAAACAGAAAGAGGTATGTCCCTCAACAGTGATCCTAGAAAAAGGTTTGAGCTGGAAATAAATCACCAGAGATTGTGTGGGCTGATGAGTCATTTCTTAAGCAGACTCCTTACATATAGTTGTCAGGCGATAAATTATAGGGCTAGAATATAAGAAAAGAATACCAGTCAGGTAAAGAAAGACTATACCTGCGGTTCAAAACTGAATTTAAAATTACTCTGTGTCTGATAGGTATATCAGGTCATCAGTTTCTTTATTTTATTGTCTTTGTTTAGTGCTCTCATTAAGTTCCTTGAGGCAACCAATTTGTCTTAGGAAATGTTGTCCTATTGATAGAAGGTATGGTAGAGACCAAAAAAAGATCTACCTGGGAATTGGAGAAATGGCAGCCTACTCAGTCTACCATTGCCCTTTTTGTCTGAGCTGGTTAGGTTTTCCTCTTGAAAATTACCGATAAGTGCTCTGTTTATTTCATAAAATTAAAAAATTATTTTATAAAAATAAAAACAGTTGCTAAAGGACCATTATACAACTTTAGAAAATGAAAACAAAGAATTTTACCTCACTTAACTCAACATGTGCACACACACAAACAAATACAAATTATTTAACCCATTTCCCATTTAGGAAAAAAAAGTAGAGCTTGCTGTTGCATTCATTTAATTTTACATAAACACTCTCTTTGAGGTTGAAACAAATCTGACTGGTTTTCAATGTGAAAATATAAAAACGTTATTTCTAAACAGAATTTGTCTCTAATCCTAATGTAATTGAAATGTACATGATAATAAGCATTTAATTTTTTTTTTTCACACATGGGAATGCTATGTTTTCTAGGATTTGAAATCAGTGAATTACTTCAGGGTAAATGCTGCAGCCACAAGTGCCTCTAGCGAGTATTCTTGAGGCAAATGAGAAATAGGTTGATTGTATTGGCTCATGTGAGATTATAACTGGATCTTCCAATATAATCATTCCCATCTAGTAACATCAGATATTACATATCCATGAGTGGGATGCTATTGAATAACAAGTCTCCATCCTTATTTTTCAAACCTTAGAAATAACATTGATTCAGACACAGAGTAAAATAGATAAAACACTAAACACAAAATTGTCATAAGTTGAGTGTGCATACTGGCAATGGGCTTCAGCTTTTATGGCCTATAACATGAAAAGATTCAAAATGGACTGTTTGCAATGAAACATTTATACATATACCTTAATAGTGACAGTATATCAGGTCTTTTTTTAATACATGTAACTAATGTAGTCTCAGAGACCACCAAAAATATTTTTTTGAAGGAAAGCAGAGAAACCCTTAGGAATCTTGCAAAGGTTTTATTCCTTGAGACATCAACCAGAAGAAATAGGAAGTGAATCTCCTCATCTGTGTCTAAAATTCTTCAAGTCAGATGGAATCAATCCAGTTTTGTTATGCTGAATATTCTCTGGCCTTAACTCCCTCAAGAGTTTCTTTAGATAAACACAAATGTTCACTTTAATGTAGTCCTATTTACCGGTATCATTGTTTTTATCTTTATTTAGCACTTCTTGTGTTACGTTTAAAAAAAAAACCTTTGCCTTCCTCAAGGTTATTGAAGATATTCCCTTGTTTTTTTCTTCAAACTTCATAGTTTTATTTTGCACGTACAGATCTACCATTCATCTGGAATTGATTATTGTATGAGCATTGAGGTTGGGGCTCAGTACAGTTTTTGAAGTGATTGCACAGTGCCATTTTAAAACACACATTCGTTCCCTGAGTGCACCAGAGCGTTTTCTTTCTCATACATCAGGTGACTATACATGTGTGGATTTGTTTCAGCCCGTTGGTCTATTTGTTCATCCTTGTGCCCATGCTGCGCTGTCTTAATTATCATTGCTTTTTCATATTTCCTAATATTTAGTAATAGTTTAAATCTTCCATTTTCTCTACTTTTTGTTTTCAAGATTACCTTGTTTATTCTTGATCCTTTGAATTTTGATATAAATTTGAGAAATAGGCTGTCAATTTCTGCAGATATCCAATTGCATCTTTATGAAATTACATCTGGATTATATTCTCTTTTAAGAGTCCATTTAAAGAGACATTAAAAGTTTTTTAGGAAGTTAATTGAAGAGATCTCATTAAAATAATTTTAGCAAGTTAGGTTCACGATCTTTAAACTGAAGTAGATGTACCTTGTGGTGAGCTGGGTACTTTTGGGGGAAGGTATACATTCTAAAAACTTTCCAAGTGGTATGTAGGCATGGAAGATTTTAAGCAAATCTAATTCCAGATCCTTAAATGTGTGTTTTTGGCCCTAAAATTGAACTATTTGAGAATAACCCAGTGATATTTTTTCCCCCAATATCCTTTTTCATAATTTCCCCTCTTCTATTTTTCAAAACAAAGCCATACTTTTCACTCATCCTTATCATTCATTACCAGCTGTGAAATCTTTGGAGTGCCAAACAGAGGAACATTTCAAAATCAAAATACTGATTCTGGCAAAGGTTTCTTTAAAGAAATCACCAAGAACCAGCAGTAAATCATGTGTCTTTCTTTGCCTTCCTGTTAATTTTGGTAAAGGTAAAGCCTAGAATTATGAAGTTACTTGAACACATATGCATATGTTCTGAATTCAAGATAGATAGATGATAGATAGATAGAGAGATAGAGGTGGCAAGATGAAATTTTTAACGATTTTTTCCTCCTACACCTCAACCATTTTCAAAGTATTGTTGCTTAGAATCTCAGCAGAGCTAAGCAAATAACATTCATTGTAAGAAATACTGAAGATGGATGGTAGCACTTCATTTCATCCTATCCACAAATCCTGAGAAGTTTCTATGCCTTATCCATCTATGATTTTTAGAAATGGAATATTCAAGATTTATGAAAAGCATTTTCAGTCTATTTGGGAGAAGGTAAAGACTCTCTCTCATTCACTTGTGTGTATAGAATGAAATTATACTTCTCATGATTCCAAGGCAGAGGAAGTTAGAAGTTTCATGTTGATTTCTGATTGATCAGTGGATTGTTTAATTTTTTTGTACTACTTGCTTAGATTCACAGGAGTTGTGCTTTCTTTGACTGTGACAAGATTCCTAGATAATTCACAACCATATACATTATTTCATTTGGGTGTAAGACTCCAGCTTGCTGTCACCAATAGACCATTTCTCTGATTTTTATCTTTGATATTCCTCATTATCTCTGATGGTACATATTGTTACCATGTACTTACTAGATTTATATTAACCTAATTTCAATTTATTGTGGATTCCTGTGTGTAAATAGTACATTTAAGAGACAGTCATCGATATACCGGTTGTAAACCTTACATTTACTTTTGGTCCAATCTTTTCTCTTATTTTTGATGTGAATTTCCACAAATCAGCTAAAAACTACTCTCTTAATAGCAAAACATCTTAAATGCAGGTTCAGGGCAAAATGTTCTCCTGTTGCAATTTAGGACAATCTAGGGCATGGTGCCCTGAGGTTTAGAGAATTCACTTTATTTTGTCAGAGCTAATTTATCACTGTCAGATTTGGTATGTAATTCAAACTCCAATGGCCATAACAAAAAGGTGAAATAACAATTTTATTTTATAAGGCAATTAAAATAATATAATGGAGTTTATACCCTTAAAATAATAATTTAAGAAATTAAATATAACTTTAATTTCAGGGAAATGTATCAGGAAAAAATTTTGAGACCACTGACTTAGTTATGGGTAAAACATTTGTACTAGGTAGACATGACAAACTGCAGGCCTAAAGGCTAAATCCAGCCCACAAGGGTCATCCTAGTCCCGATATTGAAATCTAAAATTTATTTTTTACAAAAAATAACTAAAAAATGTTTTAAGATTCTAGGCTAATATAATTAATAAAACTCTGTAGCAGATAAGATCAGTTTAAATATTTTAGTTTAATAAAAGAAAAAAAAAGCTATGTCTCTAATTTTTCAATGCTAAATATAAAACAAGCTTATATTTTATTCTATTGGAGTTTCTTTTTTCCAAACTTTGGTAGATTCACTGATCAAGTAGGCTAACTTTACTCATATATAATGTTTATGAGTATGAAAAATTAAATTTTATTCACCATAATTAACCATTACTCTTATAAGCTTTGTTTCAAGACTAATATTTTGTGGTATGTCAGCTTGAAAATAATTTCCAAGATTTTAGATCACATAAAACTTTGGATTGATATTAACGATTCAGAGGGTAGACTCAGAGGGCAGGCTTCTGAGCAGACATCATTTAAACAAATTTCAGAACATATCAGTGAACTGCATCAGGATGTTCAGGATTTAAAATGAGGCATAATGTGAATACCTACCGAAGATCCAGCAGGACAACAATAACTGAATGAACTAATGAGGGAAAATTTATTGTTGTTATTGATTTGAAATATCATTAATGTTGTTTTTCTCATTTCTGGGTATATAAGGAATCTATTGCTTAAGCTAATCAACAATGAATGATTTCATAAATTCTCTTTTTGTAAACTGAAATGAAAATTTTTACACAGTATCTGATTTTCATGCCCCCTGCTCCTGAGAAGTGAAACACTTACTAAATCTCCTTTTTATTTGTTTGTTTGTTTGTTTGTTTGTTTGTTTGTTTAGTGGCAGAATATCTTATGGTAGTTATTTCAGTGAGAAACTGTCCTCCTTCTTACCAAGTTTTAATTGGTTATATTCTGCAACCAAAGCTTTACATGGAGTGTCCTATTTGAGAATGGTGGTCATCAAATCAGGAAAGACAGGCCATTTTGAGGAACAAACACTGATGCACTTGTAAGGCTGATGTCTACAAAGTCCTCCCAGGAAAAACTGGCTTGATAAGGTGATAAGGAAGCTAAAGAGCCTTAAAAAAGTATAGAGCTCTTGAGAAAAGAAGAATTCACCCTAGTTTTTAGATAGGATGGTGAAAGCTGGCAAAAAGATGTTTAGATACCCTCAAAATAATAAATTGTAGTCTTCTTAAATACATGGAACCTTTATACCGTTCTTAAACTGTCAGCCTCAGTTTACATACTCATGCAGCTCTTATCCTCTGTTTTCTACCGTCCTCCACACTCACCACAACTAAAATATGTGAAAGTGCAATAAAGGCATGACTTCTACCACATGCATCTCTTATTGTATAAGATACTACAATTTTAGTTACTGTGTTAATGGCTTCTCTTTGTTGTTTATGAAAGTAGTTCATGAATTCCCATTTAAGACATTGGCTCCCACAAAATCAGTTCATTCTACGGTGCTATTTCCCAGTACAGTGTCATTCCAAGTTATCTGGCAGTTCTCTTTCCTAGACGTGGGTTGACAAAGCCCTTCTTTCCGTTCTGTTCTCCAGGAGATTTTCCATAATTTTGACCGTGTTTTCTGTTTTTCAAGGCATATGTGTACCTTGTTCCATTGTGTCCATCATTTCTTATGCTCTCTAGGACCTTACCACATTAAGTATTTGATTTTTTTCCTGTTATCTTCAAGACAGCCTATGGAGTAGCAAGAGAAAGGCAGAAACCAGACTGCAATAAGTAGGGATAAAAAAATAGTGAGAAGATTAAACCAGTGGTGATATAAGCAAGTCTTTTGAGATTTTTTTTTTTAAGATTTATTTTTATTGTTTTTGACACAGAGAGAGAGATACAAAGACAGAGAGAAGGGGGAGGGCCCAGAACAGTCTCCATAGTTGTACATCATTGGTTTTTCCACATAGTTTCATTCCACAGGTGGGTGCAGGGCTGCACAGGGCAGAAACTGAGCTGGGGTCTCACCCCGGTGAGAACTGAACTGGGGGCACTCCCTGCATGGGCCAGGGCTGGGATTCGATCCTCGGTCTCCAGGGCTGCAAAGTGAGTGCTTAACCCACTGAGCCATCCCGGCTTCCCCGAGATTTTCTTTTTTCTTTTTTTTACCACTAATAATACAGTACTTTAAAAAGTCATAGATCCATAGGTTTTTAAGATTCGTGGAGACAGAGGCTTAAAAATCAGTGGAGAAAGAGTGCTATAAAATTTCAAAGATGGAGGCAGAAATTTATTCAGTCCAGAGCACTGAAGGGAATTGTGGCTTTGAATTAAGAAAGAAAGGATGAACTAAATTTATAGAGGCTTGAAGGTAGTGAGAAGTGATAATGATATTTGAATTTAAAGAAGAAAAAGTGAAGGTATAGGGTAGTATTGATCTCAAATATATAAAAGGCCAAGTTACTATTGAAAATCTGTGACATATTGTATACATTTGTTCATGAACTATAGAATTTACACATCGCAATTCTAAAAACTCAAAATGTCACGTATATTCATGATGTGAGTTTTCTTCATTCATGAGCCTTTTCAGCTTGGCATTTATGAGTATATCTTAAAAATGTATTCCTTCTCTTATAAAACAAATAGGTTCTAGTAATTGGTGCTGGTTTACATTTATATTTATCTTTAAAACTTCTACTTAGTTTAGCCTCATCCAATATTTTTAAAGACTATTTCTCTATCATACATGTATTCAGTGGAAGATGGAACAGTGCTCTATAGTACTGTCTTAATCTTGAAAGCCTTCTATGGAAAGCTTCTTTTATTATCATCTCTTTTATCTTAAGTTTATTTTCCAAATATTCATAATGCTGACTCACATTACTTTTCACTTTTAAATAATTACCTGAATCAGATGTTATAGTAACATATTTCCCTACTATTTAAAATCTCCTCTTCTTTTGAACTTGTGTTCTTTACCATGGCTATGTATGTGGAACCAAAATAGAAAATATATCAATTAGTCAACAGGTTTAGGAGTGCTTTAAACGCTGAGTAGCATAGAAAGATACATTTTTTTTTTCCCTTTTGATTTTAACACTCTTTTTTTTTTTGAGATTAATTTTTTTTTTTTTTTTTTTTTTTTTTTTTTTTTTTTTTTTTTTTTTTTTTTTTTTTTTTTTTTTTTTTAATTTATTGTTAAATTTGATGAGGTTACATTGGTTGGTAACATTTTTTTTTATAAGCAATGTTGACACCTATTCTTAAGAATTTGACAAGTCCTACATTGATTTTTGCACCATCAATGTTCATGCCTTCAAGGTTGTTTTGCCTTATCATCTCGTTTTTATCACCTCATCTGCTTTTCTACTTTAGAACTTCTCTGTATTTTCATGTATTTATATATTCTGTAATAATTTAGTGAATACATACTATGTAGAGGATACCCTAATAGGTTTCAGAAAAAAAGAAGTTTGAACACTGAGGTAGGTTCCTTTTCAGTGGGAAAGATATCCATATGCAAAATTTACAAACACAGGCAGATATTACATTGAACTATATGAAATTGTCATTTTTGTGGGTAAAAATTATTCAAATAGTGGAAGTTTCATATAATTTCACCTAACCCATAACACATTGATATTGAAAGTATTGCCTAAGGTATTATAAAAAATGGCAGGTGTTAGGTGTTAGGCAATAAAAAATTGGGAAAGAAAATGGAAATATTGGATGAGAAGAATATATTTCTTACAAAGGAAAAGCCTTTAGGTTTGAGGATATCAAGTAATTTCACAAGGTTGTTGGAGGATTTAATGAGTTAAATGTATAAGGCTTTCAGAACTGTGTCGGGCAAAAAGTGAGGACTATGTCTGTGTCAGTTGTTATTGTTGAAGGATAAACATCGAAAGCCCTCATATTAATTTGCGTACCTGAAAATGATCTATTCCTCCCCCTTTCTCAGCTCTCCCCTCAGAAAGTATCTGATTGCATCATCTTTTAACTCTACAACTCTGCTCCACCAATTTTCTCTCTTCATTGCCTTTTTCTTCTCCTTAAGGATATCAAAACTCCTTCACGGAGAAGGCCTTCTACTGAAGGCAGCTGGAGGTGAGCTGACAGTGTTTCACAATTTTTAAATTTGAATCCTTGGTGGCAATTGCCATGGTCCCACACACAGTCCTGAACTGCAAGGCCCCTTGAGCCACTTGTCTGACTCATTCTGTAGTCACAACATTTATTTACCATCCTGGCCTTATATCATGTTAGGATTTTTCAACATTAAATTTGGCCTTATATCATCACTATAGCTTCAAGGTTTTAAAGTCTTCCTATTTTAGATTGTAAAATTACACAAATAATACATACTACTTATTTTAATGGGAAAAACAATGCAGAGTTTTATTAGTGAAAAATTAATGATCTCACATATCCCAACCCGTCTCTTGTCTCATCCCCTTGTAACCACTGTACATCTTTCCATTTCTTTTAGCTCCTTCTCCATACTCAGACAAATGACCTTTTCCCAGGATAGTCTTATTTGGATGCTTAACACATATAAATTTTTAATTTTTTTTTCTTTTTTTACTAAAATGGAACCATTTTCTATCCATTATAATGATACCTTTTTTTTTCACTTACAGTATACTCTAAACATCTCTTCAGAGTAGTGGATATAGAGATATGACTTATTTTTTAAAATTTGAAGGCATGGGTACAATATATTTTTTAACATTTCCCAATTGGTAGACTTTCAGGTGCTTCCATGCTAAAAAAAAATTTTTTTTAATAAAAAAAAAAATATATATATATATATATTTATATATATGTAAAGGTATATCTTTTTTCCTTTCTGTAAGTGAGATTAAAAAAATAAAACAAAAAAACAATGGGGCTGCTGAGTCAAAGAGCATGTGTCTTTTTATATTATCAGTTATTGACAGATTATGTTCCAAAAAAACAGTTTTAGCCAGACTACCTCATGTTTTTCTGAAACATTGCCAGCAGGGGATATTTGCACTCCTTTAATTTTTGCCAAACCAATGAGTTAAAAATAGCACCTCATTATGGCTTTGTTTTGTGTTTGCCTTATGACTAGGGATGTTGAAGGTGTTACATGCTTGTCAGTGTTTGAATTTTATCTTCTGTGCATTTTCTGTTTATATCCTTTGCTTTTTCCTTTCTTCAACTATTTGTCTTATTATTATTAATTGAGAAGAGTTTTTATATATTAAAAATACTAAATATTAAAACAAATTAAGAAGACAAGAGGGAAAAACTAACAGTGAATGTGACAATAAAAGCATTCCACAGAGAAAACAATAAATATTGTTGAATGTATAATGTGATCAAATATGTCTATTTTTTCTACCCATGGCTTCTAGATGTGCTGTCTTCCCATTTAAGACAAAAAAAAAAAAAAAAAAAAAAAAAAGATAGTGCAGCTTGCTTGCCACTTTCATTTAATTTTACATACCGGTAAACTCGATCTTTGAGGCTGAAACAAATCTGACTCGTTTTGAATGTGAAAATAAAATACAAATACTGTTTTGGAGTTATTTCTAAACAGAACTTGTCTCTAATGTTAGTGTAACAGAAATGTATAAGACCAGTATTTAATAATTTTGGGGAGTAAGGTTAGGACTGTAATCTGAAAGTTATCTCAAGGTAAATACTGCAGCCACAAGTGCCACCGGTGGGTATTCTTGGGGCTATTGGGAAAAGGGTTAAAGTCTACCTTTCTCCACATAGTAGGTTATAAAAATATTCTCCAAGATTATCTCCAATAACTTTATGATATTATTTTCATATCAGATATTACTTTTTATTTTTAAAAGTATTGTTTAAAGTGGCAATTAAACTTTGTTTCTTCTAATAGAGTTGCAAAAATTATCAGCACTTGATTTTTTGAAAATCTCATGTAAGTAGATTACATTTCCCAAGAAGAGAGATATCTGTTAAAATTGAGCTAAAGCCAGTTACAGGAATTTGAAACTGGGCTTTCTTTAATTCATTATATCTTTATTTCTGTAGTTTCTAAATTTGGGGATATAAACTTTACTTTTTGGGCCTAAATTTATTTCAAAATTTTTTGTGCTCTTTCAACTTGTATATGGGATCTGAAGTGGGACAGACTAAATCCCACATATGCTACTTATTGTGACAAAGTACCGTATTTTCCGGCGTATAAGACCACCGGGCGTATAAGACGACCCCCCAATTTTACAGTTAAAACATAGGTTTAGGCCTATATTCGCTGTATAAGACTACCCCCCCGAGGCTGTAGTCTTATACAGCAAATATAGGCCTAAACCTATGTTTTAACTGTAAAATTAGGGGGTCGTCTTAGGCTGTAGTCTTATACAGCAAATATAGGCCTAAACCTATGTTTTAACTGTAAAATTGGGGGGTCGTCTTATACGCCTGGTCGTCTTATACGCCCGGTCGTCTTATACGCCGGAAAATACGGGTATCTACTTATCTTCAGTTATTCTTAATCTTTACAATGATCTTAATGACATTTATAATGGGATTATTATAAGTATTGAATATAATCATTTAGAGAAAATACCATCATATCTAATAATAATACTATTAAAAGTTATTTCTTTTATTATCTGAGATAGATCTGTTTCCCTGATTTAGATACCAAACAAAGAAATTTTAGATTATTATAGGGATGAAATACAATGAACTGAAGACTACTATCATGTTTTAATATTAAAATTTCAGTCTAGGGAAGCCGGGATGTCTCAGTGGGTTAAGCGCTCACTTTGCAGCCCCGGGGACTGAGGATTGAATCCCGGCCTCAGCCCATGTGGACCCATATGCTGAACTGGGGAGTGCTCCCAGTTCAGTTCTCACCAGGGTGAGACCCTGGTCCAGTTCCTGGCCTGTGCAGCCCCACGCCCACCTGTGGAATGAAACTATGTGGAAAAACCTATGATGTGCAACTATGGAGATTGTTCTGGGCCCTCCCCCTTCTCTCTGTCTCTGTATCTCTCTTTCTCTCTGTCAAAAACAATAAAAATAAATTTAAAAAATTTTTCAGTCTAATTTTTTTATTTAAAAATATACTCCAAAGATAACACCATTGATTATATTTTATCTCTAAATGTGGATTTTGGACTTCAGTCAATTTGACTAATTTGATATGACACAAGCCACACATCTCATTTTGAAAATGTATTTAGGATAGATGAAAGAGACCATCATTGCATGCCTTTAAGTACATATTTTCTTGATGATCATTCCCTTTTAAATTTCTGAGTCATCCCTATATCAGTTTACCATTTGCAGATGTTCTCAGACTTTTATTGAATTGGATTTTTCTCAATCTAGCAATGTCACTTGACCACTGGCAAGAATAACTCAGTTATTCTTTGAGTTTTCTGCCGGAAAGTAATACACACCACCATGTTCCTGTTCATTCTCCATCCTAACCACTTGAGATAATGGATTTTCATTTCTTGTGGCATTGCTGGTTCCTTGGTAGTTTAGTGAAGTAGGCACATTCATTTCAATGCTGTTTCCCTCCCCAAAGTTAAGTCTCAGCTTAAAATTGATATAGCATGTTATAGTATATCTTATATCTTTTTATAAGAAGCTTTTTAAAATAGTTTTATTATATAGCAGGAAAAAAAATTAATGTCCTCCTCAGGTCTTGCATCAAAAAGAATATAGTACATAGATGGATTCTAACATATATTCTAGATTGATTATTTTTTACTGGCAGAGAAAAAGTTGAATCTGGTTTACTGCTGTTTTAATCAAGATTTTTTAAAGTTGCAAATATAAAACAATTCCTGGTTTGAGGAAAAGGGAATTTATTGCCTTTCCTAAATACAGCTCCAGGTTTGGAGCAAGTTTATGTACGGATCGGTTCAGTGCCAAACTGATCTGTCTTTTGGTTCCATATAATTCTGCGGTGGTTTTGTTCTCATAAAGGCTCTGTGATATGATGATCATAATGCTCACCAATTGTATCAGATTTATATGCTACCAGTTTAAGTGTCAACACACAAAGAAGCATTCATTTCCCAAGAATTAGAAGATCCAGAGCTGACTTCACTAACTTTAACTGACCCAACTTGGATCAAGCAATATTTCTTAATTTTCTACTGTGACTCTAATCATCCACGCTCAAGTCTCCTGTGTATCCCTGAAATCTACAGGTAGATTCCACTTCACCTGAAACACACACAGCCTGAGAATCAGTGGACTAGTTCTTGAAGGAAATTCAAGGTGCCATTACCAGTTGCTCCATACTTTTACCCATAGGCAATAGAGTTAGTTAGTCCTTTTTGATTTTAGTCATTCTCATGGTTATAAAATAGTATCTCATTTATAGGTTCAGTTTGCAGACTCTCCATGATGAAATATAAGTACACTGTCATGTGTGTGTTTGTTGAGCATTAGTACACCTGTGATCAAGTGTCCAAATTGTTGGCTCATTTAAAACTTCAGATGTTTGCCTTTTTACTATTAATTTATAGGTTTCTTTATGTATTATGGAATCAAATTCTTTGTCATATGTGTTATAAATATTTTTTTCTTAGTCTGTGGCCTATTTATTCATTTTTATTAATGTTGTCTTTGGAGGAACATACATTTTAAATTTATATGGACTTTAAAATAATTAGCTTTCAAGTGTTTGGCTAGTGCTATTTATTGTCCTGTCCCAGACATTTTGCTGGTTCTGAGTTCTCAAAGATAATCTCCTATTTTCTCCTAGAAGATTTATGGTTCCAGGTTTGATGCTTAGGTATAAGATCTATATCAAAATAATTTTTGTGTTTTGTGTGAGATAGGAGATTTTTTAATTTTTGTTTTGTTTTATTGTTTTCTTCCATACAGATATCTGTGATATAAGAACATTTGTTAAAAAGGCGCTTCTTTGTTCATTGAATGAACTTGGTACCTTGTTTGTAAATTAATTCATTAAAAATAAGTTGGTCTGTTTCTAGGCTCACCATTCTGTTGGAGTGATCCGGTGTCTACATTAGAGCTTTATACTTAATCTGGAAATCAGGTAGTATAAGAGCACTAATTTTGTTTTATTTTTTTAGCTTATTTAGATCCTTTGTGATTCTATAAAATTTTTAGAATGAACTTGTCTATTTCTTTAAAAAATTCTTGATGTAGTTTTAATAGGAATTATGTAAATTCTATAAATCATTTCAATCATACATCCTAAAATATATGATTGTAACTTTCAACTTACTTAGGTCTTTATAAGTTTCTTTCATTTGGGTCTTAAACCTTTTTTGTGTAGAGATCTTTCACATATTATGCCATATCAGGGTTTCTCAATCTTAGTATTATTGACATTTTAGACCAGATAAATATTGGTTGTGGTGTGCTGGCTGTGGACTGTGGAATGTTTAGGAGCTTCCTGGCCTCTTTACCCACTTGCTGTCAGAAGTATTCCTCAGTTGTGAAAATCAGAAGTATTTTCAGACATTTGCCAAATGTCTCTGCAGGAACGAGATCATTTCCAATAGAGAACTGTATGGTAGATTTAGTGCTAGATATTTGATTTTTTTTTTTTTGATGCTATTGTAAATTATATAGATTTAATTTTTTTTTATTTTCAGTTATTTATTGCTGTTATGTTTATCTTGTATTCTGAATTGTTGATAAATTTATTTACAAATTCTGACAAGATTTTTTGTGGGGTAGATTCCAAAGGGTTTTTTCCCCCCTAATATTTATGTATTTTATTTGTTTGTCTGATCTTATGTGCAGGGTACAAATTCCAGTACAATGTAGAATAGAAGTGGTGAAAATGGACATCTTAGCCTTGTTCTGAACCTTAGGGGAAAAGAAAGATTTAATATTTTACCATTAAGTGTGATGTTAGGTGCAGGCTTTTTGCATTTGGCCTTCATCATTTTAAAGAAGTCCTTTTCAGTTTTTAGTTTCATTTCCTAGTTAGATGAGAATTTTTATTATAAACAGAGGTTTAAATTTTGCCAAATTATTTTTTCAGTAGAGATTATCACGCTTTAAAAATCTTTTATTCTGCTTAGTCGATAATTGTATGAACTGATTTTTTAAGTAAAGCAACTTTGCATGCTTGAGATAAACCCAACTTGGTGATACGTTATTATACATTGCTGGATCCAACTTGCTAATACTTTTAAAGCAGTTTTGCATATATCTTCATTAGAGACATTGGTCTCTATCTTTTTTGTAATGTATTTGTCATATTTTCATATTATGGTTATGCTGTCTTCATAAACCAGCTGAGGAAATACTTCTTCATCCTCTCAAATTGTGTAAGATTGATATTATTTGTTCATTAAATGTTTGATAGTCATTAGTGAAGCAGTCTTGCCCTGAAATTTTCTCTCTAGGAAGATTTTTAATTATGAATGAAATTTCTCTGTATAGAACCATTTTTCTATAATTGATTAGGACTATTTTCTAGATTTTCTACTTTTTCTTGTTTCAATTTTGTTATTTTTTAAAAAAGAAGTTATCCATTTCATCTGACTGTCATATTTATTCCCTTCCTATAACATATCCTTATTATTTTATTTATGTCTGCAGAATCTATAATTAGGTCTCCTCTTTCATTTTTTATTTGTATTATCTTTTTTTCTTAATCAACCTTGCTAAAAGTATATTATTTTTACTAATTTTTCCAAAGAACCAACTTTTAATTTTATTGAATTTTTTCTATTGCTTTCATATTCTTTTATTATTTTTTTCTTATACTGTATTTTTAACTCATTCTTTCTTGTATAGATTCTCAGTATAGAAGCTTAGATCACTAATTTTGCATATTTATATTACCGTATTTTCCGGCGTATAAGACGACTTTTGAAACGAAAAAAAGTCAACCGAAAATTAGGGGTCGTCTTATACACCGAGTATATCCTGAAAAATGTCTCAATATGCCGCTAAACGAATTTTCCAACTCAATCCCGAAAATCGTCTGGATATGCCGCTAAACGAACTTTCCAACTCGATCCCGCACCAATCACTGCAAGGCTGCTCGGACCGCCTCTCTAACTCAGCCAATCCAAGCAGGCTTTTTATGCATGCAATATACATGTTCTGTACCCGAGGCTACACTGTGTTCTAGTAAAAAGCCTGCTCAGATTGGCCAGGGTCAGAGAGGCGGTCTGTTATAACCTTTGAATCTTTGCTTGTTGTGATTGGCTCACCGTGGTACATACAGTTGCAGCACAGGAACGTTCTGTGTAGCCAAAGCTGCTGTATCAGGACACATGCATAGTAGCTAAATTGACTGTATTAGAGCACATCCAATGGGCTAAAAGGTACAGTGCCTTTATGGGACATTCTGTATGTAGCCAATGCTACAGTATTAGGGCATACACAGTGAGTTTAAAGGTACCGTAATAGAATATTCTGTGTGTAGCTGAAGCTACAGTACTGTAGCTTCGGCCTAAAAGATTAGTGGGTATACAACAAATGGCTGGTAGAAAAGAACCCATCATGGCTCCAGCAAGAAGAAGGAAATTTGAAGCCAGTTTCAAACTGAAAGTTGTAAACTTTGCCAAGGAACACAATAACTGTGCTGCCGCTAGACAATATGGAGTAACAGAAAAGATGGTCCGAGACTGGAAAGCAAATGAAGATGCATTAAAGAGTATGCCAAGGAGTAAGTGTGCATTAAGAAGAGGCACCCCATATTGGCCAGAACTCGAAAAGCATGTAGCAGACATGGTTCTTGAGCATCGTCAAAATGGTTATGTAGTGACACGAAACAAAATACGTATGTTTG
>PVKE010020803.1:0-27146 GCA_004027555.1 Craseonycteris thonglongyai
CTGTGTTCCTGCACTGCTTTGCACACAGTAGGCACTCACAAATATTTGCTAATGGATTTGTTCTGTATTTGTTGCCATATTGCTTAATTGTTATATATTTACTTACTAGGCTTTAACCAAGGTTCTAAGTATCCAAGCTGTTGTACATGGAATTTAATATCTATGAGGACTCATAGTCATTTGATGTTCTTCAAGTGTCAAATTCCTCATTTGTAAAATAGCTTTCATTATACATATAATATGTACACTATATATATGAAGTTGTGTGTGTGTGTCTGTGTATTAGATACAAACATTTTCTTACATGTTAATTTTAGGGGGAAAGGAAATACTGTATATGACACGTTTTCATAAGTTGTAAATGGTCTATAAAATTGCATATAATTCATACATAATTCAGTTTAAATTACATAACAATAAGAAACAGCAACTCAGGTACCAAGAAGCAGCAATTCAAGTATAAGTACGCTCCAAGACTTGGAAAGGTCTTCTTAGCTTCTGCTGATAGCCTGATCATTGCTTACTCTAAATGTTTTAACATGAAACCCTTTGGTGAAGGTCATAGAGAAACTTGTAAGTACTACAAAGGGAGAAGGTGTCGATCAAAATTCAGTGATGTGTGCCATTTGCTATTTCTCTCTCCCAGTGTTCTACACTTAGTATTTATATGCTGCACCAAATTATTAGTACCTCTTCTTCAGTTGACTGATTTCCAAGGAGAAAAAACAAAAACAAAAAACCCTACCTATATTTCTCAGTATAAAAGCAAACTGAAATATTGGGCAAACACAAACATACAATGGCCTGGGAACATGTATGCACATCAAGACAACAGCAGCTAAAAAATGCATATAGTCCTACTGTGAAAAACTGAATTGTGGCAACATCACATTAGTAGTTCATACTCTCAGGCAGCATTTATAAATATGTGACTTGACATGGCACAAACCTCAAATGAACTTAATTTGTGTTATCTAAGAGTTTCACACACAAATAAAATTATCTCATTTCACTGAAATGACTCCTTTAGACCCAGAGATATATTGATAGACTTTAGAGATTTTAAGACATAAGAGACTCTCTTCAAAAGTCTCTAGAAAAATTTCCAAGCACTAATAGTTTAATGGTTATGGTAAAAAAAATTTAATAATCACCTCTAACGCTGAAAAACAGAAATTCATTCTTAATATTAGAGTTTGATTGCTACCAAAATGAATTTTATACCACTTAAAATATTGAAACTTGCAGGAAAAATTATTACGGTGTGAGTTAAAATATAAAGTTGTAAGTGTCTGGTAACCTGATCATCTAGGTCATGACAGGTACTATGAAATCAAGAACAAGTGAAAGGATATGTTAGGATCTGCCATTGACCCTGCAATCTGTGGATACTAAGACACACTTTCTTATAGGGTTACAAGTGTACTAAAGTATGTGGGTACCCTGGGTAAACTAACTATTTGAAAGACTTTCAACTTTAAATGATTGTTCAAAAAACCTTATGAGGTTGTTCGTTTATTTTTTAACCTGCACTGAACATAAATATAAAAATGTAATATATTTGGAATTATCTTCCATTTTGTATTTTTCCATTTCTCAAAACTGGATAAAGTCTGTCATTCAAAAGCACCAATAACAGTGGTAACATAAATGGTACATCCTAAACAGAGTTGTTGTAGTATGATAAAGAGAATTTCTAAGTTAGAAGTAGGTAATTTCTCCTCCAATTTTGGACTTCAGATTTGGGGTTTTTGTTTATTTCTTTCCTTATTTTTAAAATATTTTAGGTTCTTACAAAATATTTATTATTAGACGAAGCCGGATGGCTCAGTGGGTTAAATGCTCACTTTGCAGCCCCAGGGAATGAGGATCAAATCCGGGAACGAGCCTGTGCAGATCCATATGCTGAAGTGGGATGTGCTTCCCATGCGCGAGGTTCCCAGTTTGGTTCTCACCCCCCAGTTTGGCCCCTGGCTCAATGGGACGTGCCTTCCTTATGGGAGGCCCCCAGCCCAGTTCTAGTCCTGTGCGGCCCCTGCCCACCTGTGTGAAACAAAACCATGTTGAAAACTGATGACGTACAACTATGGAGACTGCTCTAGGTCCTCCCCCTTCTCTCTGTCTCTGTCTCTCTCTGTCAAAAACAATAAAATACATCTTTTAGAAAATTATTATTACTAGAATCTGTGGAAGTCTGAGAGCTAAGCCCTCAGAGGTCACCCAATTTCCTGTTCACAACTCTGAAATATCTTACTGGAGGAGTTAAACAATCCTAGAGGCTGTCACCTTGGAATTTATAGACACATAATCATGAGATTAACTTTGAAAAACAGTAGTATTTTCTTTAATGTATACCACTCACTAAGCTTTATGTTTGGTATTGGGATAAACAAAAATCATCTGATTCAGGCCTTCTCAAAGCTCAAAGTATAACAAGAAATAAAGACAATTGGTCAAATGACTGAATGTATGCAGAGTATTGTGATTGCAGAGTATTGTGATTAGGAAAGTAAAAGCCCAGGGCGTCTTGGAAGCTAGAATCAAGGGAATTTACACCACATGCTGGGGAGTTAGAGAAGGCCTCTCCAAGAGAATGAAGCTGTTTAAAGAAAAAACCCTACTCAGTTTTGGAATACGGTTTAGGAAAACAGGCAATCACTATCATGCAGGTGAGAATGTAAATTAGTGCAAATTTGAAGGAAGCAATTTGCTAATCATAGCTAAGGCCTTATAAAAAATGCCTATTTTCTGACCAACAAAGGGGTTTTCATTATTAAAATCACCAAATATACGCACACACACACACACACACACACACACACAAGTATATGTAAAGATATTTATTGCATTATTTATGTATGCTAATTTTTAGACATCATAAAATAAAACAAGTACCATAATCCATAAAAATCATTATTTAAAAGCATGCATTAAAAACAGCTTAAGCTACTTGGACCTTGAATATAGATTTCCTTTTTTAATGTAAATGTTTATTTTATGACTGAATTTTAATAAAGTATCAATTTATAAATTGTCAAAATTTTTAACCAGTAGGTGTTCAAGATTTTTCAAAAGGTGAGGAATGATTTGAAAACAGTTTCTGTAGTTTACAAATCACTTTGTAATTGCTTAGTAACTTTGTTGTTTTGTTTGTGCATTGTAAGTTATGACATGAAATAGGTATCATGCATATGTGTATAATTTTAATCCCAAAATTTTCATAGAAAGAAGTGTCTAAATTATCTTGTGAGCTGATATTCTGGTTAACTGGATAACTATAGAAGTTTAGGAGAGAATACAAATAAGGCTTTCTATAAAAAAACAACAAAGTCAAAAAAACAAAAATCCTTTGTCTAGACAAAATGTATTCATGGTGATTCATGGAAAAGAGCACCCTTACACAGTTGCAGAACTTTGGTTTGCCATTTTAGATTTAGAAGTAATTGGTAGTCATTACTAAAAGGATTAAAGAATAGAGTGAGAAAAGATGAAAAAGCTCCTGGTAAAGTAATAGGAAACGCAAGGCTTCAAAATCTCAGACTTGGATTAGGAAGGGATTTAGTAATTAATACAGATTTAATAAGACATATTTTTAAAATAAGAAGTCATGTTTCCTTAAATCTTACTTTAATTAAGTGTGTTCAGTTTAAACTTATGAGTAAAATTAATTAGCTGTACCAATGTGTGTGTATATATATATTCTCATTAGGACAAATCCCGTATTCTTTTTCTCCATCAGCCACATTTATGTTCGTATTTCAAACTTACAATCAAGCATCTCAGTTTGGTTGAGATGAGCTAACATTATAGAGTCCGAGTTCTAATGTCTGTCCACTAGTTGAAGAATCCATATAGTTATTCTCTACATTGCTCAGGAATTCAATGCATCTCAGATTTTTTTCACATTTGGATAAAAATATTTATCTATTTAATATCTATTACCCAGTTGTTCTCAGTTTTCTACAAAATAAACAATAAAACAAAGTTTAGTATATGTGTATATATCTTCAATTCAATCTTATTCACCTGCAGTATATGCTGCCATTTTCATAGTGCTGTTGTAAGCACTGAAAGATTTTATGCATGTAAAACACTTGTAATTTTGCCTAGCACAAGGTTAATATTTTTAAATGTTAGCTATTATAATATTACTACAAACATACGTGTACATCATCTACTTCACATATATTTGGAACAGACAAGAGTAAAACACTGACAGTGTTGAGTAACTGATTCTTATTCTTATTAGAAGTTTCAATTGATTAACAGAAATTGCAGGTTGTTACTAGATGCTGAAATGATGACATTTTATATTCTTTGGACCAGAGAGCACGAAAAAAAAAATCTTTTCCTTACTTTGGCAAAATATGGCACATATCCAGAAGACAGAGGCTCTGGTTCATACCTCATAAACATGCCTGGATTGAATTCTCACACAAGTAACTCAGCAGCTGTGTGATCTGGGGCATTGATATTCAGTGTTGCTGAACTTTAACTTCTTCATTTGTAAAATGAGATTGACAATACCCCATAGGCATATATTGGGGAATAAATAAAATTACCATATGTAAAACTTTAGTACAGAGTATGGCATGTGATATAAACTCAATAAATGGAGCTCTAATTTTTTTTTAATAGCTGAGAAATATTTATTGAAATATAATAATAAGATGTCTCAGAGACCTCCAACAATGATCTGCAATTGGAGAGTAGACTAAAATATCCAGAAGGTTTCTTATACCAATACTCTTAGGGAGATACTAATATCTGCCATGTTAGAACATTAGTATTTCAAATTTTAAACCCAAAGCAGATGGTTGCACTAGTAACATTAAATTTTCAGATATAGAGTATATTAATAGTATTTTTACTAAATTAGTTCTATAAAACAATTGAAAAGATGGTAAGTTATTGACAGAGAAAAATATGGAATGGTTGAAAACAAATTCCTGACAACTATAGAAGTATTATGCTTAGAACACTATAATTTATGCTCATGTTGTTAGGATATTTTATTACTTTGAGTTGATACCATCTTCTTAGGTAATTTATTTGCCTCTTTAGAATCTAAAAGTGAAGGATATTTATCTTGAGTCATAGGAATATCTATTTTTTAAATTCTGTGTATTTTACTACCAATAACAAATTCAAAAAGATATCATTTTTGTTATGTAGTTGCTCAATGCCCCAAAACAACTGTGTTCATACTATCATGTTCTTTGATAATTCAGTACAGATAATTTAATCAAAAGTTACTGGTTCGTTTTTCTTCTTTAATGTTTTTCCAACCTATTCTACTTTTCTGTTGGGCCTGTGATGTAGTGAATTCTATACTTTTCAATGAATCTTGATTTAATATGCTTAAAAATATATTCCATTGCCAATTATTTCTATTATGTAATTATGACTAATTCATTACTATATTCTAATTTCTTTATAATTTAATAATTTCAACAGACACATGAACCACATATATACACACTATTTTTAACCTTGCCTAGAACACATCCAAATCTATGGAAATCCAAAGGTAGCACATGTTATCATTTATAACTTTCATCCTTTTCTGCATTCAAATATTGCTTTATTGACTCGTACCAAAACAAGTTGAAATTCTAGAACAAGTTGAAACCATGACACACAAAACAATGAGGTGGTAGTGGTTAAAGTAAATAGTATCCTAGGATTCTTATATTGTTAGAAAGGAAGGTACAGTTATTGTTTAATGTTAGGTAATATTTTAGCAAGTAAGAATGTATAAAAATTTAATTATAATATTGAAAATAGAAGTAGAATACAAAGCATACAAAGTAGAACAAAGAAAATGTCATCATACAGAAGGCAAAAACACAATGAAAATTAAAAAAACAAAAACAGAAAACTAGTAATTATGAAGCACATACAATAAAAATAAATTCAAATGGATCAATAACCATAATGAATATACATTAAATAAACTCATCAGTTCAGAGACAGAAACTCTTAAAATACATTAAAAATGACATTTCTATGTTGTTTAAAACAGAAACAACTAAAACATATTAATATTAACAAGGAAAGTATATAAAAAAGAAATGTAAAAAGAATTAGGGAAATGCTCAGAGGGAAAACTGGAGTAGTTATACGGATTTCAGAGAAAATATACTTTATGGCAAAAAGAAATATTAGAGGTAAAACAAGCAATCACATAGCAATAAAAAAGAACAATTTACTAGGAAGACAGAATAATATTTCAACTGAATGTTCCCCACAGCATTGTTATAAAAGACATTTTAAAACCTTGAGAGAATTATAAGGAGAAATTGACAAAAACAAAAATTGAATTTGACAATTTTAACACTGTTAAAATTTAACATACTAACAAATTAGTTACAATAGAGAGGCTAAATCAAACAAATGTAGATTATTTTAAAAAACAAACAAACTGAGAAAACAGAGACTAAAACTGAAGAGGACTGTTTTGCTCAGGTATGCATCTTGAGCGGGTATCCAGGAAGTTTAAGTACCTAACGGTGGTAAAGAGCCATGTACATGTGGAGGGATACAAATAGAAAGGGAACTAATAAGCTTTATGAAGTCTTTTATTGACAACTTTTGCTCCAAGTCCCTAAACTGATAATTACAAGGTTTGTAGTTTTTTGCATGTGTGTGTGTCATTGAACCTCTGATATTCTGGTCAAAGCTATAAATCTCATCTGAAAATATTTATAAATACATTAAATAAAATAACATTACAAAGGAAAGAAGTTAAATTGAAATTTAACGAAGTATTTTTAAAATGCATGCTATAATGCTATGTGCTTATTTAAAAAAAACATTTAACATGATAGCTAGAAGACTAGTTAGTACTTACAAGCATGTAATTTCAAAATAATAATAGGTAAAAATAATACAGGGTTCGGCAGAAGTAACACCCATTGTTAAGTTTACCAGCTCATTAAAAAAGGGGTGTTACTTCTGCCAGACACTGTATTTGAGAGCTCTCTAACTATAAATGGCATGGAACTATCTGTGATCGCTCTCATTGAAAACATCTGTAATATGTGCTGCATTCATTATTTTAAGAAATGCTAAAATTCAGTTAGATAATACTGGAAAAAAAAAAGATGTGATTTTATTTATGTTCATGGACTCCCTGATCTGATGTTTTCTCCTAATGCTACTTCTCCTCCAGGTCAGAGACTGAAGCCTTGACCTGAGGATTTATTCTGTGGAGCAAGATAGCCTTTCTGTGATTTTGTGTCATTTGGGTCTCACTCGATTCCCTATGGGTCACCCACTCCCTCACGATCTGGCTCATTGGCGTTAACAAGGACGATCATCTGAGCTGTCCCCATGAGCACTGTGTGAGGAAGTAGGTAATACTTCCAATGGAAAAGGAATGGGGGATGGGAAAGTAAGGAGAAAGAAAAGAATGAACCTGCCTGACCACTCTACCTAAAAGAGCCTCAGAGGGGAATGTTAAAAATCAGTAGTTATCATTCAAAATACCAAGGTATTAAACCATTTTTTGAATTGAAATCCCTATGTGATATTTTGAGGAAATAGTAAAAATGTTTCTGTAATTCATTTAGCAAGAAAAATCTATACTAATACCCAGAAAATTTCTGATAGTGTATTGAATGTGAGAAAACTGAGGAGATGGGTAGTTAGGAATATAAAAGATTACTAAAACCAGAAGAGACAGGTAGATCCAGGAGAGTAAAACAATCAAGTCTGTATATTAAAACATTTATGTTGCATGTTAGCTTAGCAATTTCAAAACTAGTTTGGAAAGAAATATAAGACCCTCTTTAGTCTTTATATAAAAGACAAATTCAAGTTTAATTATAAAAAATGAAAACAGGGGAAGCCGGGATGGCTCAGTGGGTTAAGCTTTCACTTTGCAGCGCCGGGGACCAGGGATCAAATCCCGGCCCCAGCCCGTGCAGAACCATATGCTGAACTGGGAGCTCCCCCAGTTCAGTTCTTTCTCTGTCTCTGTCTCTGTATCTCTCTCTGTCTCTGTCAATAAATAAATAAATAAATAAATAAATAAATAAAAATATTTTAAAAAATGAAAACATTAACTAAAAATGTATACAGATTAATATAACAGTGGGAAAGACATTTATAATTACATCATCAAAATTAAGAATAACATATAAAGGCCACTTGATTTGATTACATACAAATGAAACATATCAGATATCACACAAACAAAATTGGAAGACCACCGTCAATTTAGGAATAGTGGAGGATTTGAAAAACAAAGTCACTATATGTATTTTAATAAGGAAGAGATCAATAATAAAAGAACTCAGCAATTTATAAAAGAAATAAAAATGACTAACCAACATATTAAGTGTTTTGTCTTATTAATATAACATATATGAAAATTCAAGTGCCAATGAAATGTAATTTTGTCACTTATCAATGTGTCAAATATATTTAAAATGAAAATATTCATGTTATAATAATGAGGGGGAGATGAGATGGGTACTTTCACACTCTGCTGTTTGGAGTACAATTGAAGTAGTACCTTTTCTGGAGAACTAATTATTTGGGAGTGTCTTTCAAAGAGCCTTAAAATTCTTCATATATCTAATAGCTACATTTAATTTTTCAAAATGTACATCAAGGAACATCACTATTATTAATACTTAAGATAGTGAAATACTGGATTCATAAAGTATCCAACAATAGAAGAATTATCAATGTATCATGCATGATACATTTGTACAAAAACGATATAGCCAAAAAAAAAAAGAAAACATACTTGACTTGAAAAATATGTAGGAACACAGAAACATATATGGTTTTCATCCCATATTAAATAAAAAATACAAAATATAAAAATTTATTTAAAATTTGATCCAAATTTTGTAAAAAAATTCATATCTTAATAATACCAGAGCAAAATAGACCACATTGATGTTATTAATTCTGCAAACAATTTTTGTATTATATTTTCTTTATCTTTTTAAAATTCATATAACTGTATAGTCAGAAAAAAATAATAAATGTTATTTTAAAATGAGAGGTACTCCACTACAACTATTCCTTCAGTTGTTATAAATCATTACTGAATCTTATCAATAGTAGAAAAAAATAAATTCCTTAACGTAAAACCTCTCTAAAATGACATATGTTGAGAACATCTGTGGTATCATTGGGAGCATGGATTCTGGAGCTAGAGTGACTCTGAATGCCAGTTTTCTATGCCTCAATTTCCTCATCTGAGACATCAAAGTATTATTAATAATAATAACACTAATATCTATCTCATGGCATATTTGTGAGGATTAAAATAAGTTAAATTATGTAAGAGTACCTGACATATAATACATACAAGAGTTTGTGTACATACACACACAAACACACACAAAAGCTTGTGCTCCTGAAACACTATTACTTAATACCCAGTTGATCTGATTTTACTTCTCTTGTGGTGAATAAATGAACTAAACAGTTTGAAATTTGGCTGCAGTCTAGGTAGTTTCAAAGGCTCTATAGTTACTAACTTCAAGTAACATTTATTGAAAGAGCTTAGAGACCTAGATTTGCGTGACTAATTAAGCAGAATTAAAAAGCAAGAGCTATCACCCAGCCAAATTATCTAGATTTTCTATTGATAAATTAGAAAATTTACTACATTTACTACCAATTTAATCAGACTAAATCCTGTTGATGTCCTTGACTGGGTAATTATATAATGAGATACAGAAAGTAAATGCTATAAATCTGTCTTAGTATCTATCCATACCCCATAAGTAACATCTTGGACCTATTCCTCTTATATTCTCCATTGGTTTATTCAAATCTGCATGCACATGTGCAGAGCATCACCAATATAGCAAGTTCACCTTTAATATATTTCAAAACTAAAGAAAGGAAAGTGGACTTTGGCTTATTTTATATTTCTGTTCAGTGAAAGTTCGATATTAATTTCAAATGAAAACCCATTTTTCATTTCTTTTCCAAGAAGCAAGTCATGCATTTGTCTTCTATAATCACTTTAATATCATTTCTACGATTCTGAATATGCAAGTCTATAATGCAATATCTAGTTTTTGGCCAGCCATGGGATTCACACACTTTGCACATTTTGTTTGTGCAAGTGTAGAAAGAAAATAATAGAGGGTCAGAGAAGAGAAACTGCCTACACTCACACAAACAGTATTGGGCAGCACTAGAACATACTCTAATTCCTCTGAACAAAAGCTAGTATGTAGCTCTGTGGAAGGCAGTCCCAACCCTGAGCCACAGAAGTATGCGAGTCAGTCAATTCCTTTTTTTTGACTTGTGAAATTTTGGGTTGGGATTTTATAGTAATGTATCAATTTCATCTCCTCCTTCTTCCCCTCCCTCTTTTCTTCTCTCCTTTCTTTTTTCTTACTCCCTTCATCCTCACTTTTGCGCAAGTCTAGATAGATGCCCATCAACTGTTTATTAAATAGATAACAAATAGATTGGTAATTATATATGTAGTCATCTTGCCTAATAGTTTTAACTCCTGAAAGCAACAATGTTAAGCTTATTCAAATCTTTCTTACACATACAGGTTAATAAAAGAAAAACTTCTTTCATACAGATTATAATATTTTTACTTTTTCTAATACGGTATCTCCCTGGAAACCTCTCTTCAACTTACAGCATGATACCATCTCTAGAGGACAAAGTCCCTGCTCAGGCTGCACTCTGCTGGACAAAGAGCGACACCACCTTGCTTAGGAGTTGAATTATGTTTTACAGCCACATAGAGTTTTTATTCTCTTCTTCGCCTTCTCCTTAGGTAATTCTCCAGCTTACCTCACTCTACTCTCCAGTAATCAATACTTAAGAGACACTGGAGGCAGAGTACTATAGCCATAAAATATCATAACACCATGTTGACTTCACTAATTTCTCAAAGAAGAAAATGACTCCTTTCTTTTTTATTTTATTAGCTGGACTAAACGCCAATTCTTTTAAAGTACAATGCTTGTTTACTTAATAAATGGACCCAATTAACTCATTTCTAACAACATTCAGCAGTTGGTCTCTTTTAGAAACTATTTCAGATGCAAAAATTAAAGTATTTACATCACTTTAAAATTTTATAAACCATTCTAAGAGTCGTGCTTAGTCAAAAAAGATAAAACATATACTTGAAGAATGATTAGTAATAATTGCTATTCATTAAGTAAATCAATCATTCATTAATGCATGCTTCAAATATTTGTTGAATTCCCATTATTTATTAGTCATCTGTAAGAATCCGTGGATTCATTGGTGGACAAGATGTAGTGCTTGCTCCTAAAAAGGTTTGTTCTAATATGCAGTCAACTGGTAAACCCAAATTAGCATACTTTATAAAATATTTTGCACTTGGTCATCTTATTTTAATTCCTACATTTTGTTGGAGATTTGGAAATAAAAATAATAAACAACTCTACATATTTAAATGCCATGTAAGACTGCTGAGTAATCAGATGCTAAGTAATGAATATATATGTATATAAGCACATATGATCATATAAATACATGTGCATATACTCAGATATAATAGCTATATCACTAAGGCATTTTATTAATTAATCAGAAAACAACAGAATGATTAATTTAAGAAAAAGTTTAAAGCATTATACACATGTCACTTTTGCATCTATAAATAGCATCATCTACACTAATATAAGTTACTGCAATAACATTACTTTTGCAACTACACACCATTTTTCACAAATTTTAATATTTATCGAAATGATCATTTTAAAAGTCTAAATTATTTAATAAAAGATAAAGTATCATTATTTTCTATTTTTTTTAGAATACGTATTAGCCAGGGTATACGTTTACTTCAGTACATTTGATAATGCATTTAAGATAATATTAAAACTATTTCTAGATTATATATCAGAATATCAGAAACCATATTAACTTGTTATGCATAACTTTTGCCATTTCATGAGGACTTAAAATAAATAGTGTGCATATTTTATATTTAAAGCAACGAAGGAAAACTGTGACAATCAATATGTCTATATTAATCAAAGTATGACAGAAAAATTTCAAAAATATTACATTAGTCAAGGAAGCCAGGATGGCTCAGTGGGTTAAGCATTCACTTTGCAGCCCCAGGGACCAAGGATCGAATCCTGGCCCCTGCCTGTGCGGACCCATATACTGAACTGAGAAGTGTCCCCAGTTCGGTTCTCTCCAGGGTGAGACTTGGCCCAGTTCCTGCCCTGCGCAGCCCTGTGCAGCCCTGTGCCCACCTGTGAAATGAAACTATGTGGAAAAACCAATGATGTGCAACTGATGTGCAATGATGTGCAATGATGGAGACTGCTCTAGGCCCTCCCCCTTCTCTCTGTATCTGTCTCTGTATCTCTCACTCTCTCTGTCAAAAAAAATAAATCTTTAAAAAAGATATTACATTAGGCAAGTGGTTCTCACATTTTTGTGTTATGTTCTTACAAATAAGTTTGAACGTTTTATTTAAATGATATATATTTATATGTGCAGATATTTACTTTATATGTATGTATATATATCATCTGTAGCTATACCTATATGGATATATCTGCAATGTATGAATATAGATACTTTTAAGACAATGAATTAATTTGGGGGAATGATGCAATATTCCAAAGACTATCTGGCATTTTTCCAGTGTATGAATTCCAGAACTGCTGGTTAAATCAGGTGTTGTTTGAGGTTTATTTTGTTTGTTTTCAAGTAAAAAAGGAAATTCCTCCATAAAGTACTAATTATCCTACCTCATGCTAGCTGAGGGTGGTTTTAAGACTTTCTACAAGAGACAAACTAAACTTCAAAGGACGAATATGATGAAGGAGAAGGAGGAAGCAGAGGAGAAGTGGCAAAGGAGGAAAAGAAGAAAAATTACACACAGGACTATAAGTTTCACTAGAGACCTGGCCTAGGTTAACAACATATTTTATTTTCAGTTTGTTCTAGGTTTGAGGCTAACAGTGGCACTTTTTCTGCTGTTACTAGAAGAAATGTTTTGAGGGAAAGGCAATCCTCTGCCAAATTACTATATAGACCAACATTCTTAATTTTCAGAGGTAGGAAATCTGCCACCTCCTTAAAGGGAGCACTGAGTTATGAGCCCGCTGGTATCCTGGCTCTGTGGAGCACATAGCAGGCCAGTCCCCCTGACCACTAAAAGGATGCTGAGAAGCTGACTTAACAATATTTCTTCAGGAACGATTCTTCAGGGAATGCTCACATTAAAGCACACTAGGAATTTATACCCAAGACAAAAAGAAATCCACTATTTTATTATATAAGATTTCTATTTACAAACAGGTAATTGAGGGTGGGAAAACGAAAGGGGAAGAGAGAGAGAGAGAGAATTTGCCAGAGGAGAGCATGTTGTCACTTTTGAGAGCGGTACTGAAAGTTCAAATTCCTTAAGTGGCAATTATTTCACTAAAGTTTCATGTTTATAATTATTTCTCCCTGGTATTCAAGGTCTATATTTGAAGGGCAAAACAGAGAAAAATGAACTCATTCTGAATATCTGTTCTGCAAATCAGTATTTGCAGAATTTCAATGCTCATTTTTCAGAGTGGAGAATTAATCCCTTACCTTTAACCCAATGACCAACATTCAAAATGAACATACAAAACAATGCCTTCTTTCAAGTTTTGTTTCATTATTCTAGGAAGGCCAGGTACTCTTTGCTGAGACAGCACAGATTCTCAATTTGCTATAATTATCAATACAGCTTCTTAATATATTTTTTACTTTGTAATAACTTAATTTCAGAAATTTAGAGACATTTAGATTATTTTCACAGGAAACTTTAATATGAGGAAGGATATGAAACGTTTGTGAATTTCTGGTGAGTGCTTATTGACTCTGGATAGCAACAATTTTGATATATAGAATTGGCAGATTTGCTTCCTCAGTATATATCTTTTGTGAAATACTAGTCTCTGAGATACTGTGTTTTTGATGGAACTTATAACCTAGCATTGTTTAATTATTCATAAGAGATAGATCAAGATAAAAAATTCCCAAAAGGACAGATAAAGTCAACTTGCTAGCCTATTTGGGTCAAATGATCAGAGTTGAACAAAAAAAAAATGCCTTTACACTGTTTGAACAATAGATTTTAAGTTGACTAAAAAGTGCTAAGAACAAGATATTGTAGATCCAGGAATTAAAATATCAAGAAACTTGAGTTCTTCTGACATTTTTTATGTGTTCACATTCCAGGTAACACTGTTATCTTATTAGTAATAATAAAAGAGCAAATATTAATTTTTAGTCAAAAATATCAAATTAGTCCAAGTGGATTGATGATATCAGTACATTTTTACTCAAGCCACAATACCAGATACTGCAAGTTCCTCAGAGTTATTCAACTACAATTTGCTAAATGAAGCAAATCTCCATTTTAACTATTTATTGTAATTTCTAAATGCAGATCTTAAAATAGCCTTTCTGGGCAAGAAATGTAATTTCCTATTTGACTTACATGTAAAATTTCAGTATAGAGCAAGATTCAAAGCAAAACAACAAAATTATTTATGAAGACATGAATAAGGATGAAATACAGAAAAGATGGGGAAGATTTTTCTTTGTAGAAAAAAAAAAGAAGAAAGAGACAATTTTAACTTCACAGTCAAATTTTAAGAGATATTACCACTGGGCACAGTAAAAACCTAAGCATTTATCTTATACTGTAAAGTCACTAGCATCCTGTTTCTGTGTTTAGGGACTGAGAATATTGTGTTATTTTGCACATAATTATCTTCTCTTAAGAGAAAAATTGCATGTTCCCTTAAGCCCCTTAATTCTGTGATAACTTCACAGTTGCTCTAAATATTTTATTTCTGCTGAGTTTTATATTAACCTAAAACACTTCTGAATTAGTAATCAGATTTGAATTTTTGGAAGCTTGAATTCATTACCTTTTTTCTTGGAATGTCAACACTGCTAAAACTTGCAAATCTGCCTGCTTCAGCAAAGTTCAGGATCATGATCTCTAAGCAATCATAAACGCAACTATTTGGACAGGAAACTTCTATAGTGCACAGAAATACCACGTATAGACACAATTTTAAAAACATTAAATTTGTTTTCTCTTAGCACTTAAGTTCTGAAAAGCAGCCTCAAAAGCAATGTCACTGGAAGACCAGTAGAACAAGGGCACATACATTGAAATTTTGCTTTTAATCAAATTTTAGCATATTTTCTAAAGTCTATTGTTATGAGTTGATGATGTCCTTCCAAATTTTGCATATTAAATTTCTAACCAACAGTATCTCAGAATGTGACCTTATTTGGAAATAGGGGGTTTTGCAGATGTAAGATGAAGTCATACTAAAGTACATTGGGCCCCTAATCCAATACGATTTGTATCCTTTTAGACAGGGGAACCAGAGACACAGACACGCACACACACAGAGAATGCTATGTGAACACAAAGGCAGAGATCGGGGGTGACACATCTGATTGCTAGAAAACCACCAGAAGCTAAAACACAGGCATTTCTTCTGAAGACAGCCTTCAGAAGAAATCAACCCTGCTGACACCTTGATCTCAGACTTCCAGCCTCCAGAACTCAGACAGGAAATTTCTGTTGTTTAAATCACATAGTTTGCAATACCTTGTTACTGCAGCCCTAGAAAACTAATATATCTATGATAAATTTTGACCCTAGTAACTATCGTATTCTGAAGTTCTATTGGTTTATTGTAAATTTTTAAACTAATGGATGTGTTTCTTTGCAATGTGTTTACTCCATATGTCTGCCTCCTTCACTGCAGTAGAATCCTTTCCTAGAAATTACCTTTATTTCTTTGAGGCTGACTTGAACCAACAGAAGCATTCTATAATGTCTTCCTTCAATAAATTTCTGAAATGAAAATGGCTTTTACTGTATTTTTTTCTTGAGATCAACTTATTCTTACACTTGATTTTTTTTCTACAAAAAAAAAATTAGGATTTGTAATAATTTGTATTTGTTCATTACAGATTACATAAACAGTTATAAGCTAAAGACGGCTTAGTGCTGATTTCACTTTTGTTTTATGTTGTCTCACTTTGAGATACCTCTTGTAACCTACTCTATCTAAAGAAGGGTACTACCTATAGAATTAGCAGTATTTATTATTGAAAAGTAAATTCTACTGAATAAACAAGGGTTTTAAACACTAAGAAGTTCATAATCTGCCATGGGAGACTCATATATAAACAACTAATCAAAATATAGTGAACTATATCCTACAAAAACTAGCTAACAAGTAACTGAGAGCTTACTATTTTTCCATAGACTGTTTCAGGCACTTGGAAGTGTTATCTCATCTAATTCTATAATATTAATAGCTTCAAAAAGTGGGTACCATTACTCTTTTCACCTTATAGGTGAGCAGCAGAAGAAAAGACAAAATATATTGATCAAATTCATTTAGCTAAAAGTGACAGAGCCACGAATTGACTAGACAAATCCATGTTCCTAAGTCTCTGTGATACAAATGCCATGTGTAGTAGGAATAGGGAAAGGGGTCAGAAAAGCCATGAAGAAAGTATAAATTTAAACTGAAAGACACCGGAATAGCTCAACAGATTGAGTGCTTGCCTTGCTGCGTGAAGTCTGAAGATCAAACCCCAACCCCAGCCCATGCAGACCCATATGCTGAACTGTGGCACAACTGGTAACTACTGAGATGGTGACAAAGGTTCTCCCCTCCTATGTGGGAGGCTCCCAGTTTGGTTCCCACCCTGCATGGCCCCACATCCACCTGTGTGGAATGAAACCCCGTCACAACTAATGACATACAACTATGGAGACTGCTCTGGGCTATCTCTCGCTCGCTCTCTCTCTCTCTCACTTTCTCTCAAACAATAAAATAAATCTTCAAAAAATAAATAAAATATACTGAGTCATGGGTAAATTTGGCAAGTAGATAAAGATCTGGTTATATTTGCAGAAGGAAATCCCCAGAAAAATGATTCAAGACACAGGCCATCAGAAGCATGAGTGGAGCTCATGACAAATTAGGTAATAGCGGCAGGAGAAGTGGGATAGGAGATTGAAGACGGAGAGTATGAATGTCCTGCACAACAGTTTGCCAATTACTCTGTAGAAAAATGGAGTACGTATTCAATGGGTTCTGAACATATGAGAGACACAGCCCTGGTGGCTTATGGAAGAGGGCAAGTTAGTTTTAAAGTTTAATCTGTCCAGATCACACAGGTATCTGCAAGTCACGCTCTATATGGTTTAGAAAATAATTTATGCCTATGTTCACATATAATTATATATAAATATATCTATGATTAACATATCATCAATAATTTTATAGCTAATGGGAGAGGCAATAGGGATAAAACGTTAAAAAGAGGAGACTCTGGATAAAGTACATATACGAGGGCTGTTCAGAAAGTATCCAACCATGCAACATGAAAAATAGAGGTATTTATGGGTGGATTTTTTTCTGTACAGCCCTTGGAGGTGTCTTTTGTACTGTTTTGTAACTTTTCATATACTTGAAATTATTTCCAAATAAAGTTTTTGTAAGCACAAAATTCAGATTGGCGGTTGCCAGGATATAGGGAGAAGGAGAGATGGAAAGAAACTGTTGTATGCGTAAAGGGTAATAAAAATGTTTTAGAACTAGTTAGAGGTAGTAGTTGCACAACATTGTGAATGTACTAAATGCCACTGAATTCTTTTTTAAAAGTTTTTAAAAGTACATATACTAACACTTTTAAGACTTAATTCTGCTTCACAGACATCCCCCAAAATGCCAGTTCCAATTCAGCTACCCTAGAAATAGTCTCCTGAATACTTAAAGGTTATGGGTGCCAGTTCCACAAGCCAAGAAACATTTTGAAATGACATAGTTATTAATTGGCCAACTAAATATACAACAGCCCATGTAATGGGACTCCTTCCCCAAGAATCATTAGAGAAGAGGAGGCAACCATCAACGTACATGTGAGCGAGAGAACTAATGGACAACCTGGGAAGTTTTGCTATTTCAATGGCCTACTTGTGATCGAAGCCCTTGTTGAAAATCAACACAAACTGCTCTCTTTGAAGAGATACTTTAGTAACTACTATAAAGATGCATTAACCATTGTAGTATCAGTAATAAATTATTACAGTTTTGTGTAAAATATATCCAAACCAGCAGCAGCTAGAAAAGTTGGGCGATTAAAAATTAAGGCTTTACAAAAGATATAAATAGTGTATTGTTTAATACAGTAGTATTGCTTTAAGTTTTGATAACACTTTTATTTCTTCTGAGTACTTGATCTCACCTAAGCTTAACAACCTTATAATGGACACATTTTTCAAATGAAGACTACACATCTAGTAGCAGTGAAATTAGAAGTAGCTCTTTCTACTATATCCTAGTCATAAAAAAAAAATCACAGCAGTTCCTCTATTTCAGAACACAGTGAATTTTCCTGTTATACATTAGTTTTTCATTCAATTGCAGTGGATAACACTTAGAACAAATTTTAATTCTAGTTTTTTCAACCATAATATTGAATTGTATTGAATGAATTCACTTTTCATAGGTCACTAAAAAGCATAGTGACTACTGTATTATATACTCAAAAGTTGCTAAAAGATTTTTAATGTTTTCACCACACAGAGTAATTATATGAGAAGACAGAAGTGTTAACTGACATTATTGTGGTAATCATGTTGCAATATATATGTGTATCAAATGATCATGTTATATGCCTTAAACTTACAAAAATATAGCTCAACAAAGCTGGAAAAGAGTGGGGAAAAAAGGAAGGATTCTGAGAGAACTAATTGACATCTCCCTAATAGATGGTGAAGCCAATACGTAGAAGAAGCCTGTATCTCCCAATGACAGCATGGAGCAGATGCCTCATTGACCCATACTGAAATGGGAATAAAAAATGCATCTTTATTTTGTCAAACCACAACTGTGACTTATTTTAGTGATTTCCTAGATAGTTACTATGTGCCAGGGTGTGTTTTAGGTGCTTTTCCTACATTATCTCATTTATCTCACTTATATACATAATGATGACTCTGAGTCATTATGACATACAGCAAGCACATGGTTGGAAACAATGGCAAAGATGTCAATACTTGCTAATATCAAGAACACAGAGAGATGGCTACTCTCATACATTTCCTGTAAAACTACTTATTGTCGTAATCTTTCTGAATTCAATGTTTGACCAATTTGTGCAAAAATCTGACCAACTGCACAAAAAGCCTGAAGTAATAAACTTATATTTTAACCCATTAATTCCATTTCTAGGAATTTATGACATAGATGTACATAGAGGCATATGAGGCTATGCACAACACATGTTAATTATGAAAAAATTGAAACAACCAAAATAATCAACAGTATGCATAGTTAAAATAATTCCACTATATCCATTTGATGAAATTTTATAAAGTCATTAAAAATCATGTATTCCAAGAATTGTTAATGATGGGGGGACATGCTCACAAATACATTTCTGTGACATATGCTAGATTCAAAATATTTTAAGTTTTTGAAATATGAATGCAAATAAGAAGATGGAAAGGAAATAAACCAACATGTTAATATTAATTATCTCTAGATGATGGGATTAAAAATACTTTAATTTTCTCATTTATATGTATCTGTTTTTAAATGTTATATGATGATCTTGTGTTATTTTTAAACTCAAAATATATGTTATAAAAATAAAAAGGCAAGAAATTTTTTAATCCACTTTTTAAAAGTTTTCATATAAATTTGTATAAAATTAAAAAGTGCTGGTGTTTAAAACTAGAAGTTATATTTAATAAGAAAATTCACTTATGTGAAACTGCTCATTCCCTGATGATGTTAGATAAGTGAGGTGTTCTTACAGCATTTCTAAAAGTTGTCTAGCATCTGTGAGTTAATTTTTTTCAATTGTTGTTTTTCACATCTAGATTTAAAATTGTCACATATAAATATCTACAACTTATGGTGACTTTTTGATAGCTTAAATTTCTCCTGCTTTTGGTTACATCAAAACTTTTCAACAATAAACTCCCTCATCAATATAATTGCAAAATTATTTCTCCCATTTACAAATAAATCAAGTAGAGACAGACATATGTTAATATATCTAGAGCATAAAACAAGACATGCCAGGAAAACGATTGGCTGGAGCTGATTCTTACTTGCTTTGGGGGAACACTCTTCTGTCTCAATCTGCACCAATAATATTGGCCATCATATAAATGTTTACAACTAGAAAGACCTCTAACATTACATCAGGGCTCTTCTACTTTTTATGCTTTTTTTCTCCCAGTTAGCCCATTTACTAGCACATCGGTGCATATACACAACCATATGATATTTCAAATGGTGCTTAAGTAGCCCAAGGCCAGAAGCCCATTAAGAATTCAAAAAAGATGTCAGGCTTCACCGCATAGAGAATTTGGGTAAAACTGGTCACTGGCATATGCTAAACACCTAAAACAGTGCTTATATGTGATTGGTACTCAATGAACATGTTTCATATGTTTACTATACAACCTAGAGATGAAACTTTTCTCTCATCTCTGCATCATCCTACCTTCATCTATCAGTCTTCTCTAAAACCTCATCTGTTTATTTACATCTCCTTATTTATAATTGTTGTCTTTCCATTAGTTTCTTAAGTGATCATTCTTATTTCTATTTTCATGTTTACTGATAGAATCTAGCTTCTACACCAATTCACAAGTCACCAGAGACCTTATTAACAAACACAATATTTTTTTTTCTTTTATTATTCCATCTTCTCTAGAACATTTTATACTGTTGATAGAACATTCTTTCCTGAAACATTTTCCTCACTAGGCCTTGGAAGCACTTGCATATTCTACATTTTTGTTCTTGTCTCTTTTACCTTGTTGTTTTTCTACATCATTCAGTTCAACATAGGGTTTGCACAAGGTTTAGCAATCATCTCTCTAAGCTTATTTCTTATCATTTTCCACTCAATTAAAAAAAAAAAGAAAAGTACGGCTTCATCTTTCACCTCTAATCCAAAACATTTATGTCTATACATTTCATCCCGTTCTTTCCCTATTTGACTACAACTAAATTTTCAATCTTTCTTACACATTTCTTTCCTCAAATAACTTTTAAATTTTTTTTTTTTTTTTTTTTTTTAGGTTAGGGTGTTTCTCTACTCCCTGCTGTTCTGGTATCTCATACAGGATCTTTCCCAGTACCAAGTTCCTTTACTGTTGCTACAAGACGAATTAGTTGTCCTACAGAGCTCCTTCCTCCAAGAATTTCTCAGGAACAAATAAACTTGTTCTTGCTGTGGTGGTTGTTTTTCCTGAGTATTACTGGCTCAATCTACAAAAGCCAGCATCCACTGTGACACTGTCAGTTCCCTGAGTTACAGGACACAGCACCCTGCAAACATGGCAGCAGGGAAGTTTTTGAACAAAGCCTAATTATACACTGATAACTCTGAATATCTTAATTTCTCTGCAGAGTAAAGACTAAGCATATTATCAGGAAATAGAATTATGAAAACTTTTCAGATCATGTTAAGCACCTACAGGTGAATTAATATGGAATTAAGATTTGAAAGCTTACCTTAAGTAGAAGTTGAATGAATTATGTTCATTCTTTGAAACCTAGTGATTTCAAAACCAATATCCCACTGTCTGCACAAGGCAATCCACAATTAAAAATCATTTTGAAAACAAAAATTAGTTCTAAATAAAAATAGGTTATTTGAAGATTAACCTTCACCATTAAGGGCTTCTGAAGAATAGCTGTCCATATCTATTCAATAATTATTTTGTTCATTAACTACTTGTGTGTAGAACTGTAACTGATACCACAGGAACTGATTTTAGGAATAATATGCATTTATGAAAGATACTATTAAATAGCAAAATGATACTAATAATTAGGAATCAAGAAGTAGCCTGACTCTACCACCCAATTTCCAGGGAAACTTGGGGGATTCCTTAACTTCTGTAAGCACCAGTTCCCATATTTATAAAATGAGATTAAGAAGGCTAATATACAGCATTACTACATAAATGTTCAGTAAATATTTATTATTACTTACAAAGCTAGAGAGTATGAGCAGATGTATAGTAACTAAATGCCCCTTATAATGCCTAAGAATAGTTCTTAACTTTTTGGTCCCTGGACTTACTAGATATTTAAAAAGCATGAGGGGAAGCCGGAATGGCTCAGTGGGTAAAGTGCTCACTTTGCAGCGCTGGGGACCAGGGATCGAATCCCAGGCCTGGCCCATGCGGAACCATATGCTGAACTGGGAGCTCCCCCAGTTCAGTTCTCTCTCTGTCTCTGTATCTCTCTCTTTCTCTGTCAAAAAGCAATAAAAATAAATAAATAAATAAATATTTAAAAAGCATAAGTACTTCAAATTTTTCTACATTTATAGGAATATCTATAGATATATAGCATAAAAAATATTTTTAAATGTTACTGTTTCATCTTTAAATATCAGCAATGAATCCATTACATTTAACAATATATTCTATGTAAAATAATATTTTCATAAACAAAACTATTCGGTGAGAAGAGTGATGTTGGTTTACACTTTTGCAAGTATATTTAATGCTAGGTTTAATATATGACAGCTGGATCGCCATATGTGTTTCTGCATTTAATCTGTTGTGCTATGTTGTTTTGCTTGGTACATTAAAATAAAACTTGGCCAAAAACACATGTGTAGTTGAAAGAATATCAGGAAATGAAGTTAGTAAAGATAATTTTCTCAGAGAAAGTAAGTCATAAGTCAATTCAATGATGACAAAGATGAGGATGGTAAACATAATAACAACAACAATAATAAATGAATACTAATTGGCATAAAACCTCTAAGAAAATATCCTGGGCAGTGGTAACATCGGTGGTTAAGGTTAGAATGTGGAACTGAAGGTAACCAACGAAAAATATCATGAAGGGACTAGGCCAGCAAGACTAATATATATGTACTGGAAAGAACTGAGAAAAAAAATTGGAGATAAATTGGGGATTTCAAGGGTGGAGAAAACTGCAGCATGTGAAAACTTCTGAATACAATTGGTAATAAGCACACTTTGATTTATTTTTGTATTGATTTGTTTGCAAATTGTTTAGAATGAACGATATTCTACCGATTATTTTTGGACAATATAATCCTATTAGAGAAAATGGAGTTTCAGTTATTCAGAATAGTTAATAATACTAATGCTTTGAGGTACATATACAGCCATAGATCCTAGCAAAAATTCTAGCACACTGGGCAAGAAAGATATTAATATGACTGTCAATGGTATCTAGCTTGTTTCAATGGAAATGTAAATACTGAACATTTAATATGTGTTGAGGTACCCTGTTAGGGGCTTTCATCAATGTTACTGAAAACATGGCCAGTAAGTAGACTATATCCATTCAGTGAACGACTTTCTATCAGTTTGCAATGAGACAAGTACAGAAATGAGAGTAAGCTTTGAGATTTATAGTGATTTGGCATAGCTACATCATCTGCTGAACTTAATCATATAAATTTTAGATTTTTCATTTACTTTTCCCTTAAGGAAAATGGTCCTATCAAACACAGTCCTTTACCACAGATACTCTGAGAAGCACAATTTCACATGCTTTATCTGGTTTATTTCTCACAGCTATGACATGAATTAAGTATTCTTATGCCCACTTTACAGGTGAAGAATTAAGGCAATAAGCAAATTCACACAATTAGTAAGTGGTAAGAAATGTAACCTATATAGGGAAGAAAAATTTAAAACAATAGGTGAAGAAAAGAAAGAAGCAGCATGGGAGAGAGATTTTTCATAGAATTTACAGTATACTTTCAAAGTGTTAAGAAAAGAGAATGTCTAGGTTTTTGTTTGTTTGTTTGGTTTGATTTGGTTTGGTTTGTGTGTGTGTATGTCTGAATATGTAGCCCATGGTTTGATAATATTTGTGGACTAAATCACAAATGTTTATAGAACAACACTAAAACCAACTAGAAAATTAAAAGAATGGTATTATCGCTGACTTTTTAGATGTTATTTATTCCTCAAATATGTAATGAAGGTTTACTATGTGTATTACATAGTGCTATGTTATAAGGCAGGTACTGGGGTCTTGGAATGTTCTCATTGTGTGAAATTAAGTAAGTTAACTTTTGTAAGCCTCAGTTTCCACATCTATATAATGGTCATGATAACAGAATCCTCCCCATTTGAGAATTCAATAATATAGTATATATAAAACTTAGCACAATGTCTGACTAATGCCAGGGCTAAAAAAATGAAGATAGAAATAAATGAGGTGGGAGAAACAAGTGTACTCAGGAGCCTGTATATTCCCAAGAGGCCTATATGCCATACGGTTAGCTACAGTGTAAATTCCCCAAGTGCTCACTAAAAGCTCTAACTGAATTTGGTACTTTACTACCCTTTTAATTCAGAATCATGGATTTCAGCCATGCATAGACAGTTCAATCTATTTGATTGATTTCCTTACATCAAAGCTCGTATAGGTGTTAATTGCTTAGAGTTGACTGAGAGATGTATCTGACTTGCTTGTAATGGACCTCCCCGGCACTCAATAATTTCTAGAGTAAACTCCCATCTCTCCATACTCCTGTCTTTCTCTATGATTCATCCTAATGTGAGATACTCTCTAGACATCTCTGGGAAAACAGCCTAAGTCCCTGTCAAACCCATCTCACTAAGATGGTTACAAAATGGACAGAACTGTGCTTTAGGTTTAGAGAGAGAAAATTCCTAAATAATTCTTTACACTGTGGTAACATCAATCACCTGGGACCAACCTCTATCCCCACAGATAGTTTATCCCTGAAAATTTTTCTTTTATTGTCAAGTAGACAACAAAAATATTGGTTATAACTAAATTAAAATGTCTTTATCCTTTGTAGATCCAACTTTTGTCTCTGCCAGGAAAATAGAAATTCTGCAATATAGACCACAATCTAATTTTTGGCAAACAATAGAAATCCAAACAAACAATTGCTTATACTTATTGGTACTTCTACCCCTCTGGGTCCCAGGAAAAACCAATAAAACGTGCCTTGAGTTCTTGAGCCCTGAGATAATACTTAGGTCACAACATTCAACATTTTCATATTAATAATTTAATCTTAGCTGGTTGCATGATTATAGGAAGAAGGGATGCCAGTGTTTGAAAAATAGACAAAGAATAGTTTCTTTTTACTATTCTAATTATTTATCATTTTATATATGTCTGCTGTGCTAAACTGAGTACTAAGCCAACTTCAAGCTTGCAAATTTCTAGAGGCCACGTTGGTTGTGTTATGAAATATGTTCTCATTTAACTTAATATTGTTCAATTCTTTTGGCCTGCTTTCATCTATCTTATAAGGATTTCACAAATAACTAAGAATACCTATAATACACTATTATAAGCCCAAAGGCAATTACAAATAAAAATTCTTCCATGATTTATAAAAATACATGTTCAACTCTGAAACTTGCAATCAACTCTTATTTACTCAGTGCCTAGCCTACATTAGCAGCTCTCTAAATGTGTGTTAATATGTTAGTTAATAAATATTGATTTTTTTAAATTACTGTTTAGGGTATGTATCTAATTTTCATTGCAAAAAAATAATTCTGCATTGCCTACTTTTATCTACATTTCCTAGAAAAATAACTGCTTCTCATTAATATTTTCATTTTAAATAAAAGCTAAAAATTCCCAGTACTGCTAAGTAACAGCTTTATAAATAAGGTCCTTGATTATAATTTCTTTTTGAATAAACTAAAAATATGTATGTAACATCCTTACAAAAAGGGCTATTATAGTGTTTAAATCCAAATTATTTAGGACTTGTCTCTCACTTAAGCTTATTATAAGGTCAAAAAGGGCTATTATAGTGTTTAAATCCAAATTATTTAGGACTTGTCTCTCACTTAAACCTACTATAAGGTCTCTCTTCAGAAGGGTCTATGTATGGCTTATCGTTATACTCTAATAGCATAAAATTATCATAAATACAGTTACGGTAATAGTTTTCTTTAAATGCAATCAGACATTAAATTCTTCAGATTATTTTATTATTAGAAAAAAAATGTGACCACAGCAAAGTCTTCCATAATTTCTCATGATCTTACTTTCAACAAGAAATTAAACAATATCCCACTGACCTAGAAGCCACCTATTTGTCAATCTCTGCTTACCATAACCAAGAGTAGAACAAAAAACATACAATGCAAGGCTTCTGATAAACTACATAAATGTCACAGAATTTGTGCATTAGTTACAGAAAAGCTGTAACTAATTACAGTCATGATTTTACAAGACTATTTGCTATACTTTCCACACATGCACATATATGTGCGAATGCACATGAGCATGCATGCGCACCAACACGCACACCCTAGAGAATTGTTTAATCCCCAGAAAAGCAGAAACAGGAAATAAGAATGTGGGAGTGTTTAATTGAAATGACACATTGAAATTCATTCATACATTCACTAAACAACTGCATTTTAATTCAGTTAAGCAATGTGCTGAGTATTAAGAATAAAATGGAGGAGGAGGAGGATCCAAGATGGCGGCATGAGAGGAGAACGCCGGTAACTGCCTGGGAAGGGCCTTGTGAACAGAGGGGAATCCACAGGGGAAACCCTGAGAAGAAACCTCAACTAAGAGAACCACACAACACGGAACAACACACAAAGGTTAGAGAAAAAGGGGGAGAGAGAGAGAGGAAAAGGGAAGCAGCGGTTCAGGGGCAGAGACTCGGAGCGCGGCCCGGGGCTGGCAAAAACAAAGGGGGATTGGGGGACTACGGTCACAGTGGAGCTGGATCGAGGTCGGGCTGGAAGCCGAGACCTAGGGAGCGTGGAATCCCCACAAGACTGTGGACAATTTAACATCCGAACTCAAGGGACAGCACACAGTGCCCGAATCAGATCACAGAGCCTAAAGTGGAACAGGGACTGTGGAGCAGGGCGGCAGCACTTCCCGGCGGGCGGGGTGAGAGCAGGGCACCAGCCCACAGCAGCTCAGCACCCCTGATTTACGGAGGAGACTGACTGTGAGGGAGCGCCTTCTGAGGACAGGGCTCTTGGAGTGAGGGCTGGGGCTGGAGTGGGCACAGCTGCATTGGACGTGCTTGGAGTGACTCCGGCGGTCTCAGCAGAGCCGGGAGCGTAGAGCGGCTGC
>PVKE010020804.1:0-27173 GCA_004027555.1 Craseonycteris thonglongyai
AGCCGAGGCCCCGCAGAGCGTAGGGGAGGAGGCGCGGCTTCGCTCAGGTCCGGTCTGTGTCAGGCTGAGCGGAGCCTGTCTCACCGGGTCAGTCGCACCTTCCCTGGAAATCCAGACTGAGCCGTTCTCGGCTGCTCGCAGCTGGAGCAGGAGTGTGGCCTGTAGGGTGCGGGGACGGGTGGCGTGCAGGGAGTTCTTGGGTGACGCTCCTGCAGTAGATGCAGACAGAGCCACCAGAGTTACTAAAACGACACTGGCCTTGTGTGACAAAAGCCACACAGGTGGCAAGCTGTCAATTCCTGCTTTCTACCCTGGCATCATGTGATGGGGGTGGTAATGGTAGAGGAGTCTTAGGAGGGTGAACTGGGCTGGGAACACCGTTTGGGGACAGAGTTACCTCCATATCTTTTAAATATGTGTCTCCCCCTCCCTTTCCCAGGACACTCTGGACTTCAGCCAACAGGTAATGTTCTTTAATCCTTTTTCAGAGACCTACGTGCTCTCCTAGAATTAATCACGCACTTTACACTAAGGCTTCCTCTCTGCACTTAAGAACGGGCCTGCTCTCTAAAGTAGCTGTGGCTCAGGGTGATGTAAGAATGTTTTCGGTGCTATAACGTGAGGCCCTGAGAGAGGGGGGAGGAAGCTGCTTGTAGAGCTGGGTCTAGAAACAACTCCCTGTCAGGTTTCAGCTGGTGAGGAAGTCACGGGAGACTCAAATTAGTTGAGAGAAGTGTAATGGCGTGTTTGAGTAGTAGGAGGTCAGGCAAGTGCACCAGAACCTCCCCGAGTAGGAGGGGAGTTAAGTATTTGTTAAGCAGCATGAACGAGGCTGGTCTGAGGTAGACAAAGGTGGCCTGAAGCCAGCGGCTTGTCAGGGAGAGGGTTTCACTGGTTGTCCGTGGGCCTCCCATGTCTTGCTCCCATGGTCCACTGCACTCATTAGGTCTCACCTGCAACCTCCGTCATGGAAGGGCCTTCTTGGTCATCATGCACCAGAGCTCTTGGAAAATGGGGGTGGCAAGGACAGATAGGCAGGGACGCAAGACAGGAAAATAATTGGCTTCTCTTTTTTATTTATGGGTTCTTTTCTTTCTTTTTTTCCTTATGGCCTAACACTCCCCTCTGTCTGCAGGACTCCTGAGCTGAGGTCAAAATGGTGACACTCAAAGAAGAACCTTCTGTTACAGCTTCTTTGCAGCATGAAGAGGTCCCCTGTTGGGCTCTTACCCACAATGAAAGTGCTTCCTCAGGGTGTAATGTGCTCCCAGCTCAATGACCCAGCAGAAAATGTCCTCCCCCATAGCTTTGTCCACCTTGCCCTTGACCTGGAAGTTCCTAGGATTGATTGCAACACCTTATCCTAGGTCTCTCCTGGTCCCCCTTGTATTCAACCCTTACTGCTTCCTGTGCATCTGAACTCACCTGCACACATTTCTTCATAAAAATGTTCTCAGTTAAATATGAAGTAAAAAGTCTTTTTTATACAGCTTCAAGGATAAGAAGTAGGGAGAAAAAAAAAGAGAGAGAGAAAGGGGGATTTTATCACAATACAATGATGATTTTCCTTTATATTCCTGGCTTTTGGTCATATGTGATCTGGAAGATTTCCTTGCTTCCTTCCCTGTGTTTTCTTGGGTTTTCTGAATTCTGTAATTAGGCATGTTTTCTTGAGCTAGAAGAAAGCCCTTAGTGAACCAATAGCATGGTGGCCTGCTCCTTCTTTGCATTCTCAAAGACAAACACACAAGTTTCTCTGCAACATGGGATTCAGAAAGGTGCAACAAATATAAGAAATGCAGGTAACTTGTAAAGGTGTCATGACTTTACAATTTTATTAGCCATGTTCTTTTATCTCTTTCCCCTGATTTTTAAAACAAACTATCTAAACTTGAGTGCTCCTTGAATCCCCTTTTATTAAACTAATGGTTGGCTTCAACACCTCAATCTTTTTCTCTTTCAAATAAAAATCAGTGTTATTTTGACTCTAGCTTGGGTTGCACCCTTCCCCATACAAAGATCAGTCATCAAGAGAAGGCCATGATTCTAGTGGAAGAGATGCACTTATGAGGCCCTTTAGATTGTTTGATAAACTTACTGTCACAGGAAAATCCAGAAATCGGCGACAATGCTGGGAAACAAAAGGCAGTGTATGAATATGCAGATGTATATCTAAACAATGAAGTACTCTGCTATGGAATAATCTTTGAAATGTATTTGGAGTAAGATATAGGAGTTTTGATAACGTGAAACATTTTGTTCAATAAAATAGAGGAGGAGAGTAGGAATATATAGCTATACCCATTCATTTTCTCTGTCTACTTATGTTATGGAAAAATGAGATTCTCTTTGGTGCTGGGTCCAGGTTCTTGGTGTCCTGAACAAAGAATAGAGTGAGACACCGAAATACAAGGGTGAAAGAATAGTTTATTGGTAGAGAAAACAGTAAAAGTACACTTCCAAGTGATGGAAGAGGCCTTGAGCAAAGAGGTGGCTCAAAAGGCCTCAATTATCAGGGTCTGGGCAGTTATATATATATATATATATATATATATATATTTTTTTTTTTTTTTTTTTTTTTTTTTTTTTTTTTTTTTTTTTTTTCCTTAGAAGGGGTCACATCTTGCTCTTTCAATTGACAGTCTTGATTGATAGGGGCCCACCATATCACCTTTATTCACCTGTGTAAGTTCCTTTTCAGAGTTCAGTTTGATATAATGACAATGAACTTTCGGGCATATGTATGATATAATGAGGACTAGGTAGAAGATGGGCCCTCTGGAAGGGTTCTCAAGACCCCCCTATTCTAGCTGCCTGCCTACTTTTCTCTTGAGAGAGACATGATCCCACAAATCTCTATGGGAAGCCGAGGGGCCTCTTATCCTCTGTATTTACTTCCTGCTGAGTGTGGTCACTGTCCCTGCCTATTGGGGGAGGGGGTCATGGCTCTCTCCCTCTTACTAGGCTAAAAGGGAGAAAGGGGTCCCAAGATCCCTTTTTTGGTTGGGATGGTCTGGAAGCCTCACTGGGGTATAATTCACAAGCTGATGGCCCCTAGTTAAGGAGACACAGGTTCAGTTAATGAATTTAAAAGCACTGGCCCAAAGACAGACTTAAAAATCATTGAAACTCTTGGATCTTATGGTCCCCTTGTCCACCCTATCAGTTTTTACTGGAGCATTATTTGCCCAAGACTTGAGTCCAGAAATCCTGGAAAGAACATGGCCACAATCAACAACACAAATCAGGTTCCAGGATAATTGATGACTGGCAGATACAGATTCCATGGTGATTCACTAAGGCTGGAGACTTAGCAAAGAATAATTAGTTGAAGTCAGAGACACTGGGGAAATTCTAAGTACAAACAAAACAGTGAAACTGGGAAGCTAATTGAACTAAGGAAAAGGAGACCAGACATTTCTATGAAGTGTGTGTGGGGGGCACATTTTTATTTGGCCCATATCATATATTTGTAAATAGAAACAATGGAAGAACTTTTAAAAAATGGTTGCCTATAGGGCAAAATGAAGGTTGGGAAAGACAGAGATGAAAGTTGAACTCTTCTGAAAATATTTTATTTAATAGTGCTATTATGAGTGGGGATGCTGGGATGGTTTGGACCATATGCTGAACTGGGGTGTGCCCCCAGTTCAGTTCTTACAGGGGCAAGCTCAGGATGAGGTCCATGAAGGAGGCCCCGCCTAGTCCCTGACCTGTGCAGCCCCACACCCACATGTGGAGTGAAACTATGTAGAAAACCAATGACATGCAACTATGGAGACTGCTCTGGGCCCTCCCTTTCTCTCTGTCAAAATGAATAAAAATAAATCTTAATAGTTCTATTATGAGAAACATTCAAATGTTTAACACAATAGAAAATTTAAATAAAAAAATTTAAAAGGCAATATAGGGGATGGCAGGATTGCTCAGCGGGTTGAGCATTTGCTTTGCAGCCTGGGATCCGAGGATCAAGTCCCGGCCCCAGTCCCGCACCGGCCCCAGTCCACGTGGACTCCAGTGCTGAACTGGGGTGTGGCTCCCAGTTTGGTTCTCAGCAGTGTGGGCTTCCCATGTGGGAGGCCCCAGTTTGGCCCCCAGCTTGCGGGGCATGTCTCCCATGCAAGGAGCCCTCAGCTCCGGGGAGCGTGCTTTCCATGTGGGAGGCCCCCGGCCCGGTTCCCACCCTGTGCGGCCACCCACCTACCTGTGTGGAATGGAATTGTGTCAAAGGCTGATGATGTACATCTATGGAGACTGCTCTGGGCCCTCCCCCTTCTCTCTGTCTCTCTTGGTCTCTGTTTCACCCTCTCTGTCTAGAACAATAATATAAAAACCTTTTAAAAATAAATAAATAAATAAAAAAGCAATATATAAAAACTTAAAATGAATTATAACAATTGAAACAAATGTGACAAATATGATGGAAAACAAACTAGAAGAGTAAATTAAAACTTTTTTTGACCCTTGCAAAAAACTCTGTGGGACGATAATTGTTAATTAATATATTGTTCTAAATTCCACAGACTTCAATAATATCAAGGAATTGGGTAGGTTTCAGAGAAAGGCTTTGATTAAGAAGATGATAGGTTCTGCTACTGTATTTCATCTGAAGAGTTAGTAAATCATCTGAATGATTTTAAATATAAATCATTCTAAATAGTAGAAAATTGATTCAAAAATTTATTTCAGAATAAGTCATTTAAACACAATTTCCCACTGTAAGAGACAAGTATTGTTTTATTTTCAAGCAAATTCAAAGCACATTTTATTTATATTTCATTTACATAGTTTATTATTTGTATGAAACAGGTGATCATCCTGTATAAATTTGATAAGCCAATAGTAACATCTGTAGCATGCACACAATTGGAAAAAGTTTTGTTTAATCCCAGGGTACCAACTTTATTCTCACTTTTTTTGTCTAGGAAATGAGTTGTCTCATTTTATTTGAGACTTGAGGTGTGACATTCTAACAGAATTAAAGTATACGCTTGAAAATGTAGCAGAAAATCTGGACTAATCTGAATTATTATTTTTTTAACTTATGTAACTGAACAGGAAGAGAGATTGTCCCCCATTCCCACCCCTTTTCCTGCACAGCTGAGCCAAACACGGTACACCAAGAATTGCAGAGAAAAAATTAGGTTCACTTTACTGTGAAGAGATGTGCAAGGAGAATGGGAAACTACCGGTATTGCTCAAAACCAGTTGGGGCCTTTGAAGTGCAAAAATCCTGAGTAGTCGTGAATAATGGGTCCAGTGTCATGAGCTGTGCTGATTGTTAGTCAGTTCCTGTGCAAGCTTCGCAACCTCATTTATGGAGATCCTGGCTGCATGCTGTCCAGGTCTATGTGGCTGTTGATGGCGGTCCTTCCTGCTTACAGAGTTATGCAAAAACATCTTGGGACTGTGAGTCCAGGATGTCATTTCAAGAGCAGAAAACAAACAGAGCTACACATTTTGTACTTAGCAGGCTACCTGCTTCTGTTATCTTAAGCAGAGAATACCTTCTGAAACTTGCTTTACAGACAGGCCTGCAGGCCCCAGGACACAACTATATTCCAGTACAGCTATGAGTCTTAAGAAGGGCTAATTTAATGATTTGAACTAAAAGCTAAATTCTAAAATATCTAGGTTGTTAAGATTTCCTGTTGGTTTCACTTATCATTCATATAGCAGACAGACCCAAGGTAAGGCATCTCCAGAGTTGGTCAATTCATCAGGCCAGCGGCATCACCAATGATTCTGGGACTTGGCATCTCATCTTTTATCATACACTACATGTCAGTGTTTCTTAGATGGCTGTAGGATGCCTGCAGCAGCTTTCGACTTTATATTTTCTCACAAAAAATCCAAAGGCGGGAAAAGAGAACTGTTCTCCTTGTGTGATTTTATAGGGAGCAACTAAACTTTTCCCAGGGTCCTCCCAGTGGACTTCCCCACACATTAGGAGGACCCTGCGATTACAATGGTAGGCTCAGGGGAAGCCGGGGTGGCTCAGTGGGTTAAGTGCTCACTTTGCAGCGCCGGGGACTGGGGATCGAATCCCGGCCCCGGCCCGTGCGGAACCATATGCTGAACTGGGAGCTCCCCCCCGTTCAGTTCTCTCTCTGTCTCTGTATCTCTCTCTCTCTCTCTCTCTGTCAAAAATAAATAAATAAATAAATAAATAAATAAATAAAATATATAAAAAAACAATGGTAGGCTCAGATAAACCATGATTCGCCCTTTGTGGAGTGGGCCTGCCTTCCTTGATGCACATGGAAAGAATAGAAGCAAACCCATCATTTTTAGAAAGCAAGAAATGGTACATAGAATAGGGGGGAATAATTTCAGGGTGCTGAAACTAGTTTCTGGAACTATTAGGTTGTATTTTGTTTTAAAGCTTTATTTTATTGTTTTGACAGAGAGAAGGGGGAGGGCCCAGCATAGCCTCCATAGTTGCACATCATCAGTTTTGGGCATAGTTTCATTTCATACAGGTAGGTGGGGGGGGGGGGTCCATGCAAGGTGGGAACCAAACTGGGGGCTTCTCACATGGGAAAAACACCCCAATTCAGCATATGATTCCGAATGGGCTGGGGCCAGGATTCAATCCTGAGATGCCAGGGCTGCAAGCTGAGCACTTAACCTGCTGAGCCATCTCAGCATCTCCTAGCTTGTATTTTTAATTATTTCCTCATGAAGGATGATAGAGTCCTGATGGGCAGCATCAATTCAAGGTTTTGAGGGATTTTTTAAAAAAACATTAAATGTTAAATGCCAGCCATAAACCCAATTACAATAACCTTACAACACCCAAAACTAAACCAAGCATGCACGAGGATTATGTGTTTCTTTTTAAGACTTATGCTAATATTTAATTTTATAGAAAAAAAAATATTTTCCAGAGAATTCTTTGGAAAAAAAACATAGTAAGGACTGACTTAAGTTTTATTAGATTACCTATTACGTAAACCTATTATACATAAATTTTAACATATATATATATATATATATATATATATATATATATATACTTTTTTTTTACATTGATTCATTATTGGTTAAATACATCAGTAAAACAGAGTCCAGAATTGAATCCTTGAAGAGTTGAGGTTTAGTTTAAGATAGAGTTCCAAGTTGGTGGTAAGGTATATTCCAAACTCAATTCTTTCAACCAAGTGGATCCCTGATGAATAAAACTGAAACATAAAAAGAAAGTATAAGATAAAATAGGCATTATTATTTCTAGTACTATCATCATTGTTATAATTGTATTTGAAGACAAAAAGCCTTCTAAACCCCAGTGCTTTGCTGATTGAATTGTATAACGTTACTGCTGCTTTGGAAAATACTTGAGCAATTTCTTAAAGAGTTAAATATACATTGCCATATGATCCACTAATTCCTCTCCTTGGAATCAACCCAAGAAAAATTAAGAAAATGTGTTCTAAACAAATACATGTGTATAAATTTTCATAGCACCATTAGTCATAATAGCAAAAAACAAACAAAAAAACACTCCAAATATTCTTCAGTTAGTGAATAGATAAACAAAGTGTACTCTATCCATACAATAAATTACTATTCAGAAATAGAAAAGAATAACTAAAAAACATAAAAAACAAAGAGATAAGACATACTACAAAACATCTGAGCTTCAATACATAGAAAGAAAATGATGATTCATGCTACAGAATGAGTGAACTTCAAAAATATTTTACTAAGTATAAAAAAACAAATATAAAAGACATGTCCTATGATTCCATTTACATTTCTATACAAAGAAAGCAGACTAGGGGTCTTAGGATAGGGATGGGGATTAACTATAAACGGAATGTTGGTGAGCGGGGTGATATGTTCTAACACTGGATTGTGGTTGATGGAGTTCAGGGCAGGCTGGTCCAGAATGAGCCACTTTAACACATGGATTATTTCAAGCTGAAGGCAATCAAGGCCCAACAGACTCAAGAAGAGCTTCTCCCAAACTGCCTGAAATGTTTTACATAGGAGGCTTATCCCAGGAAGAAAGTTATTGCCAGAGATAACATTTTATACCAGAAAGAATTTGGGCAGGACAAACATTTGTTTACTAAACATTTGCTCTTCCCATCCTCCTGTGATTGTCTTCCTCCCCTTTCAAGTCCCAGACCCTTTCCCCCTCCTCAGGACAGCACATACGTCTCAGGTAACTGACTGTCAGAGAGCCCCTTGTGCCTTTGCAGGGCTCCCATACATACAAACTTAAATTTCTTTTCCCTCTTGTTACTCTGTCTAATATCAATGTCATTGTTAGGCCAGCCAAACAACCTAGAGAGGAAGAAGAAAAAGGTTTCCTTTCTTGCATGAAAATAACTGCATATATCTATATATATTTACTAAAATCATTGTATTTTACATGTATTCCTTGACTATAATCTTATTCAATTGCAAATCAATAAGATTGAGATATAGCCAAATTTTTAAAAGCGATGTAAATGCACTTCTGAATAATCCATGGCTTACCAAAAAATCAACCAAATGAGAAATGAGAAAATAGCTTAAAATAAGAGAATATTAAAACAGATTTTCAAAATTTATGATACACAGCCAAAGCAGTTCATAGAGGGACATTAATATATTTAACTCTTTACATAATAGGAAGAGAAATATATAAAAATCAGAGCTCTAAAATTTTAACTTAATTATTAGAAAAAATGAATTTAACTCAAAAAAGTAGAAAGAGAAAAATAAATAAAGTTAAAGAAAAACATTAATGTAATTGAAAATAGATGTATAATAAAATCAACTGAGCCAGACGTTTTCTTTTTTCTTTTTTTGTTAAACCACCTACAAGACTGATAAAAAAAAGAAAAAAAAAATCCAAACTAAAAATTAATATCTGAAATGAAAATGATGATATTCCTACATGTACTACAAGCATTAAATAGATATTAAGAGGATAATATAAAGATATGTGTCAGTAGATTTGACATTTCATATGAAATTTCTTGAAAAACACAATGTTGTTTTTGTGTAACAAATCACCTGAAAATTTAGTGACCTAAAACTATAGCCATTTATAGTTCTGGGCAAGATGGCAGAGTTGGTAAATGCTGTGTTTGCTTCCTCTCATGACCACATTAAAATTATAATTAAATAATAGAAAAAACAACCTCAAGAACCATATGAAGATTAGCTGAACAGAACTCCTATAACTAAAGATAAAAGGAAGAGGCCACATAGAGACTGGTAGGAGGGGTAGGGACATGGAACAGGCGGTCCTAGATCCACATGTGGTAGTTGAGAAACAAGAGGGATATCTAAGCTCAGAAGTTCCTCCTGAGAAGCAAAGGGTTCCAGTCCTATACTGGGCACCCCAGCTCAGAGCACCAGTGCTGGGAAGAGGAACCCCCACAATATATGGCTGTAAAAATCAGTGGGGTGAGATCGAAGGCTGCTGGAAACCCAGGCATCCTCCTAAAAGGCCCTATCACAGACTCACTCACTCACAGGCTCACCTCAGGCTCTAGTGGAGGAATGGCATTGAGGTATCAGAGACATATAGGGAGAGACTAAGTTGTGTAGTTTCAGGGCAAGAGGTGAAGGGACATTTGTCATTGTCCCTGTGTTGAGCTACCCTCCCACATGACTAAAGCTGAATCTGCATTGACCTCATCTAATTTTCTTGCTTCACCCAGCGACCCTGCTCCATCAAAATCAAGCATCACAGAGGCACTTTCAGTAGCCAGGCATCTGCGCCCTCCCCCCAACCCCCCATCCCAACCACACACACACCATGGGACACTCTTTCAGTATCCAGCCTTGGTTACTGCTCAGTTGAAGGCAATTTTGGCAGTGGGCAACCAGCCCCAGCCAAGGCTACAGTATTTCTTGGATAACTCTCAGGATTTTGCAGGACCCTGGTAGACAGTGTTGGCCTCAGTGTACTCTGAGGTTTTTGTGAAGGTTTAGCACTGGTGACAAACCTGAATCTCCATTAACCTGTTTGCCTCAACCTGGGACTCCCTGAGACCTCCCCTCACCCAACTTGAGTGCCACAAGAAGTGCTTTCAGTGACAGAGCCTTTTGGGCAGCTGGGAGGCTATGAGGCTATGATAGGTATTGGGGTGCCCTGGGCATTTTGCTGAGCTCTGTCAGGCCTGGTATGGTGGCAACTATCCTTGTTTTGCAGGCTATCCTCCCCCATGCATCTCCAGGACCATCGCAGTAGTGACCAACTGGAGATTGTGTTATAGCTTCTACTAGACAAGTCTGGGTTGCTGACCTTGGCCTTCATGAAATTCCCTTACAAGAGGCTCCAGAACCTACATACCCTGAGGCCATCTTCAGACCACAACAGAGTACCACCTGATTAGCCTCACAACAGCACAACCAAAGAGTGATCTCAGCAGACACACAAGCCTGCTGGGGTGAATGCTGCCCTGCTCTGTCATCAGTCCTCACAGAGTAACTCCTATGCTGTGAGTGTGGCCAATCCTCACAGTCAGTTGGTGTGAGGACCAATCTCACTGACTGATGTGCCAACAGCAATCAATGCTGAACGACAACAGGAGAACACACACAACACACACAAGGGACAGTCCTGGAAGACATACACAGGTGATCAGGAAGGATGCACCACTGGACCACACAGGATACATAACTACATAAGGTCACTTAGCAGAGACTGAGAGACATAGCAGATCTACCCAATACATAGAAGCAAACACAAAGAGGCAGCCAGAATGAGGAAACAAAGAAACATGTCCCAAATAACATAGAAGGAGAAAACTCCAAAAAAAGAAATAAAAGACATGAAGGTAACCAAAAGTCAGATACAGAGCTGAAAACATTGGTTATAAGGATGCTCAAGAAGCATAATGAGAACTCCAACAAAGAAATAGTAAGCATAAAAGAGGTTAGAGAAACCATGAAGGAGAACCAGTTAGAAATGAAGAATACAATCACTGAAATAAAGAATATACTAGAAGGAATCAATAGCAGATTAGATGAAGCAGAAGACTGAATCAGCATCTTTGAAGACAAGGTAGCAGAAAACACCCAATCAGAACAACAAAAAGAAAAACAATTATAAAAATAAGAATAGTTTAAGAGACCCCTGGGACAACATCAAGTGTACCAATATTCACAACATGGGGTACCAGAAGAAGAGATAAGGCAATGGATTAAAAACCTATTTGAAGAAATAATGACTGAACTCTTCCTTAACTTAGCAAAAAAAAAAGTAGATATACAAGTCCAGGATGCAAAGAGTCCCAAACAAGATGAACCCAAACAGGCCCATACCAAGCCACATTATGATTAACATGCCAAAGGTCAAATATAAGACAGAATTTTTAAAAGCAGCAAGAGAAAAAGAGTCTCTTACCTACAAAGGAGCTCCCATAAGACAGCTGACTTCTCAACAGAAACTTTGCAGTCCAGAAGGTATTTGCATGAAATATTCAAAGTGATAAAAAGCAAGGACTTAACAACGAGATTACTCTATCCAGCAAAGCTATCATTTCGAATTAAAGGACAGATACAGAGCTTCCCAGACAAGAAAAATTAATGAAATGCATAACCACCAAATCAGTATTACAACAAATGTTAAAGGGACTTCTTTTTAAAAACTTAGTTTCAAATATACGGTGATGAAAAATGAGCTGATTCTGGGTGGTGAGCACATAATGCGATGTATAGACAATGTAATGTAGAATTGTACACCTAGAAACAATGTAATTGATATCAATTAATGTTACCCCAATAAATTTAAAAACAACAACTTAGTTTTAGGTATACAAAACAACATAATGCTTATAGTTCTTCAAGAAGATAAGATAAAAAATATGAATAATAAAATGGTAGTAATTATATTTCTATCAACTATTTCTTTAAATATAAATGGATTAAATGCTCCAATTAAAAGACATAGGGTAAAAATGGATATCCCAAAAACCCTCAATTTATTTATAACAAATTGTGTATTTATTCTTACATATTTCAACTTCAGTCACCTTCAAAGTACTGTCTGTTTGAGACAATACACCTATTGAGATTCTTTTTCCACTGTTCAATATAGTTTTTGAACTTGTAGATTTTGATGACTTTTAGTGCTTTTGCCATTTTTTGTTTCACTTCTTCCACATTGGCAGAACATTTCCCTTTGAGGACTTTTTTTATCCAGGGAAACAAACAAACAAAACAATAGTTGCTCTGGGTGAGATCAGGTGAATAGGGAGGGTGGGACATGGGGCTCATGCCATTTTTTGGTCAAAAATTGCCAAACACTCAGTGTGTTGTGGGCAGGTGTATTACAATGTTGTATGTTTTTTGTGTAAATCACCCATCATGAAATGGGAAAATGTGTTGAGAGTCTCAAAAAAAAAAAAAAAATTACTGAAGCCATACATATCTCTCACAACAATATCAGCTGTTACACTAATGTAAATGGGTTCTAGAATACTCACCTAGCAGGGGAAGCTTGTGTTACAAGGTGCCTACCCTCCAGAAGATAATTTTGTTTTATCTTGGGTTTCCCCTTGTATAGTCAATAATATTGTGATAGTGTGGTACATTGCCAGATAGTTGATGTACTTAGTTACTTCTTTAGGTGTATAAGGGCTGTCTGGAAAGTATCCAGCTGTGTACTATGGAATCTAAAAAACAAAATATATGAACAAACAAAAAAGAAACAAACTCATAGATACAGAGAACATTTTGGTGGTTGCTGATGGAGAGAGGTTGGGAGGATGGGTGAAAAATGTGAAGGAATTAAGAAGTAAAAATTGGGACTTACAAAATAGTCATGGGGATGTAAAGTACAACATAAGAAATATAGCTAATAATATTGTAATAACTATGTATGGTATCAGATGGATACTAGATTTATTGGGTGATCACTTCATAAGTTATGTAAACATCTAATTACTACTTTTATACCCCAAACTTTTTTTTTAATTTTTTTTTTAATTTATTGTTTTTGACAGAGAGAGAGAGAGAGAGAGAGAGAGAGAGAGAGAGAGAGAGAGAGATACAGAGACAGAGAGAGAACTGAACTGGGGGAACTCCCCAGTTCAGCATATGGGTCTGCACAGGCCGGGGCCAGGATACGATCCTCGGTCCCCAGGGCTGCAAAGTGAGCGCTTAACCCACTGAGCCATCCCGGCTTCCCCTATACCCCAAACTTATGTAAGATTTTAGGTCAACTGTAATTAAAAAGTATTTTAAATTTTTGAAATAAAAAAAAGGGGATGCCATGATAGTGCAACAGGTTTAGCACCTGCCTTGCAATTGTGAAGTCTGGGGATCAAATCCCGGCCCCAGCCCGTGCAAACCCCATATGCTGAACTGCAGCGCAACTGGTAACTGCCAGTATGGTGATGAAGGTTCTCACCTCCCGTGCTGGAGGCCCTCAGTTCGGTTCCCACCCTGCTTGACTCCACATCCACCTGTGTGGAATGAAACTGTCACAACTAATGATGTACAACTATGGGGACTGCTCTGGGCCCTTCCCTGCTTTTCTCTGTCTGTCTCTCTCTTACCTTCTCTTAAAAAACAAACAAACAATAAAATAAATCTTTAAAAAAAGAATACAAAAGAATTAGTGTGATGATTAACATCAGAAATAGTGTCTAAATAAAAAAGCTGAAGAATGAAAGGATTGAACTTGAAAAAAATTAAAAAGTAAATCTGGCAGCATCAAACTGAAAGTGGTTAAGTACTCTGCCAATAGGATCTAGGGGAAAGGGTTTTATAGAAGAGACAAGGAAGCAAAGCTAGGAAATTATTTGATTGGATGTAGGGTAAGTTGTTGCCTTATGGGAAAGCTGATTTGGCTGTTTATGATTGGTTGTCTTAAATTTCATGTTGTGGAATATGAGTACATTTATGGGATTTGACTCTGAATTAGGTTTTGGTTTATGTAGGCTACCAAAGCAAGAGAACTTTCTGTTCAATTACCTTAACAATTCCCCCCTTATGGTCATCTTCTCACACACGAATAATGGACTGAACATTTGGTATTAGTGGTACTTTCAGTCATCATGAGGGTTAAGTTGTTTTTGTTTTGCTGTGAAACTCATAGAATATGATTCTAGGTTTGTGTAAGATTTTTGCTATTCATCTCATTGCTCACCTTTTACTGTTTCTCCAAGTACAGTGAGACCATCTGATGTACCGCTGGTGGCTGTGAACATGTTTATGACCCTGAGAGAACACAGCTCCTCAGGGAGACTTCAGTGAGGACTATAAGGAGGCAAATACCAAGAAATGAAAGTATGCTTCTTATCTAGGCCCCCCAATGAAACAGCCCAGTTGCTATCAAATATATCAAAGAATATATGTGAAGAGGCAGTAACCTGTTTTAGCCGAGTGGCATGTTTGTTAATTTCTTGTACTGGAATTTCTATGATACCAGAGGTGCTAATCCAGGTAAAGTGGGGGTATTTTCTATGGCACAGATGCTTCCTTGTTCAGCAAACAAGTAATATAAAGCAATTCTCTCAGCTCAAACTACCCGATCAGCTCAGAATAATCCTTGTGCCAATGAGGCATATTTTGAGGTACATATTTTGCTACCCTTCATGACCATACTGCTTTTGTATGTGTTTGTTTGGTTTCTTTTAGATTTTTATCATTATCTGTAGAAATTTTTAGAAAAAAATAATGGACTTTATAATTTTGCAACCTTATATCACCAGGCATGGTATCTAATTACTTTCCTTGTATTTTTAATTTAATTTTATAATAACTCAATGTGGTAAAAATTAGCCTCAGCATTGTAATGGAAGAAATCATGTTAAATTGAGTTAAGTAAGATACCAGCAAATACATAGGTAGTAAATGGTAGAGCCAAGATGAAGCCCACGTCTAATTCATTTCAAAAAGACTATATGCCAGTCTACCATAGTGTCATGGATAATTAACCTTTATGGTTTGTGGTAGGTTCTGATAATCATTTTAGAAATAAACATCAAGTAATAGTTTCACAGATCAGTGAGCAATAGCTCAGTTTTTCCCCCCACCCCCACTCTTACCCTTTACTCAGTTTTTCCTCTCAAGAGACACATCTCCAAATACAAAATAGTTCCAAGACTAATTCAAACCATTCTCCTGGTAATGAAACAGGCTACTAATGCTTTGTTAATAAAATAGGTAATGCCAATGCTCAGTGTCTAATCTCATTCTTCATTAAGTCTAAAATGGGTGATATTTATATGCAAATTTTATAACATATATGGAACCTCTTGTATTTTCCTCCCCATCCCAACCCCTGCTCTTTCCCACCACCTATCTCATCAATTATCAGAAGCCAAACCCTAGGCTTTGAGAGTCATTCTACTGAAGATCCAGATATCTCATTGACTTGGAGGCTCAAAAACCAAAACCACAATCTGAACCTCTTGCTCAGTAGAGATCCCCCAACAATTCTTACTCTAGAGTTTTCCAGTTGAGGACTGGCCCACAGCAACTGGATTGGTTACAGATTCTCTGAATGAGATCAAGCTCTAACAAACCTGGATATTTTTGATTAATTATAGAGATCATAAGATATATCCAACATTCAGACATTTCAGGATGAAAAGAGTACTTATATTTCCCAACCCCTGTGAAGAACTGGCTTAGACACAAAAAAAACTCGCTGAAGATTTATCTGATAGTTTATTGTATTCAGAAAAATCACAATCATAGTTTGAAGAAACTCCAAGCAATAAGTATTCATGAAATATTCTCATAGAACCTCCAAAAGCTTCCATAACAAAGAAAGGATCTTATGGGGCCTATTCTAGAAGCTTTGCATGCTGGTAGTAAAAACGTAAATGTGAAATGGAGGAAAAACAGAAACAGAAAGGAGCAATAGACAGGGAAGCCCAACAAGCTGTTAGAGTATGTAGAAATTGATGAGGCATTAGCATTTTTAAAGTGACTAATGAGCTGGAAAGTGCTGAAGAATGGATGTCTTCACTGAGGTGAATATTTGGAGAATTGCCAGGTTTGTAGCGATATTAAAGTAGAAATCTCTTCACTGATCTTTCATTCTTCTGAGAAAGTCTGTTACCTGTAGCAGAACACACATAATTACTAGAGAGTTTAAAATGAATATTTTGAGCACTTACTTCAGATTCCCTCTTCTCCGTTAACCCTTTGTCTTTGGAAAAGTCAACATTCATCTGACCTCTACTAAATGCAACCTGTCCAATATGAACTCCAAATACTGTACTCTCTAAGTGTGCATGAGTGAGCAGACAATGCTTTACCTACTCTTAGAACTTCTGATGCCCATTTTCAGTTTGGAGGAGCAAAAACAGGCATTGGCCTCCAAAGAATTTCCAGTTCATACAACTAACCCCAAAAGAGCCAAGCTCTGGAAATGCTTTTGACCTGATGGCCTGCCCCAGAAAACATACACCAAGAAGTATCCAAATCTCAAAGACAAGTTTCCCAGATCACTGGACCACATATTCTAATGTGAAACAATGGTTTTAGGTACTAGATATAATTTACAAAACTGAAGGTCTAGGTGACCATGCATGGAAAGGGATGAAAGACCTTGAAGTTTGGGGATACCAGACAATGACAATGTCTGGTTCTGTCCCGGCAAAGGTTAAGTTGAGAGCTATGGCTTTTCCTATCTTCGTTTCCTTAAAGGTATCACATGTCCTTTTTCCCACTTTGTTTCCTTCCCGTTATTACTTTATATATATATCTTTTTCTGACCACATCAAACCCACCTCACAGAGGCCCTCGGCGTTCAACAGCATTGCCTTTGCGCATACCCTTTATGATGAAGATGGTCCCAAGAATAATGCCCATCAGACCCACAACCAAGCCCAAGGCACACACCACATTCTCTGTTGTCTCTGGGAGGGGGGTTTGTGCTTCAAACTCTGGGGAGAAATAAAATATAGTACAGAAGTAATGAATGTAGTGAGAAGTAGCACTTATGACCAAATATTTGGTACTAAGCTAAAGGAATAGTTATTAATTGAGGAAGAGGAAGACAGAGTGATGTATCAAGGCAATTGGAAGTTAGAAACTGGGGAAGCTGGATAATGAGAGAAAACAATGAATAGGAATTGTAACAATTGTTATGAAACAGTTAGGGGACACTGGGTCCTAAAGGACCAAACACACGCATCACAGGAGGAAACCAGAAGAGAAATAAAAGGGAAGGATGGCCCCATACCCCAGTGCTTGAGAAGGGGCTCATCCAGGCCCCAGTGTTCCACCTTGCAGTCATAGACATCTTCGGTAGAGGGCAGGAAGGGCAGATAGTGGAACTTGCGGAAAAGGTGATCATTCCTGGGCAGGAAGACTGTCTCTGATACTCCTGTAGTAACAGGTTTTCCATTTTGAAGCCATGTGACATTGACCACTGGTGGAGAGAACTTGTCGATGAAACAGATGAGGATGTTGGGCTCTCCGAGTTCCACAGGCTTGTTCGGGAGCACAGTCACCTCTGGTGGTTCTGGTGGATACATGACAGAAATTAGCCTTCCATGCTTAGGCTGAGCCCCTGCCACCCTCCCACTAAAGCAGTGGAGACTGTGACCTGAGCATCTGTGCCGATCTCAGATACCTATCTCTGATACCCTCACCCATGAACTTTCCAGTTGAAGAATGTTGAAGAATGAGATAGATATCCAAGGACCTCATTTCTGGCTCCCCCAACATAGATTCAGGGCAATACCTTTGTGAATGACTGAATGGCAGACACAAGATGTGAGAACATCAAGAATTGGGGCTTGCTTATGGCAAGATTAAGTCCCTGGGAGGGAAAGTCAGTTACAATAACTTAACACAAAGAGCTGAAGAATCAGTTTTGAAGCTATGATTCCCACATCTAGGAATGCAACAGAGAGAGGTACCATTGGTGTTCGGGGTATGGTTGGAGCGCTTTATCATGATTTCCAGGTTGGCTTTGTCCACAGCTATGTTGGCCAATGCACCCTGAGCCTCAAAGCTGGCAAATTCGCCAAATTCTTTAAGTCTCCAGACCGTCTCCGTCTTTTTCATATCCACGTGGAAAATCTCATCACCATCAAAGTCAAACATAAACTCTCCAGATAGGTCAGGGATCAGATAGAACTCAGCCTGGATAATCACATGATCCTCTGAAAAGGTAAGAAAGTCAGTTAGGGTCAAAACTAGGAGAGAGAGATGAAGAACACAGAAAATGAAGCACCAATTGTGGGCTGAGGATGGTAGAAAGGAATAGGGCTGAATGGAAAGGAAGAGTGACGGAGAGTAGGTGGGAGCAGGATGGAAGAGGAGGCCTGGGTGAAGGATATTCATGTTGAATAGAGATTGAAGGAGAGAAATTAAAGGGCAGTGTTAAAGAAGGTGGACTGAAGAACTTGGGGATGAAACCAGGACCTTATGAAGCTGTTGTTTGCATGTTGCTAGCTGAGAAATGATTCCTGCTTTAAAGTCCATTAGCAGTTCCTAATGGGATTGGTTCTAAACTCTGAAATCAAATTACATTTTTGAATTCTTATTCAGTTACTTACCTTGTCCTCTTGGGTACAGTGGTACTCATCATTAAATGGTTCTGGGAGGAGTGATGAGTGCCAAAAACGATGAGAACACAACAATTTTTTCCCATAAGGAATAGTGTAAATAAATTTAATGTATTACTAAACCAAAAATACACAAAATGACTGGAGAAGCTAAGATGAGACCACAAGGGGATGTGCACAGGGCAAGGGCTATCACGTGACTAACACGTGACCCTTGTTTTGGCTGGAAAGGGTGTTGAGTCAGGAGGCAATGGATACTGACAAGTGCTAGCTTGCATGTCAAGTACCAAACAAACAAGTATCAGGACAAAATGCACGAAGTACCAAATTCAATGAGTTTCCCAAAGCAGTGGAATGCCAAGGTATGACTGCAGATTATTTTGCCTACATATATGTAGTTTTCATATTATTTTCTTCTGTGGTTTTGCTTCTGCCATGGTTTTGTTTTTAAGATTAAATTAGACAGAGTAAGTAATTTCTTAGCCTATCATCAAGCCTAACAAGCACTTTAGAAGCTGCTCTGTATTTAAGGACCAGGCCCATGGAAAAGACAATGGGGGTCTGAGGGACCTAGGAAATCAAGGTTGAGACCTTTTAGTGTTGTAGAGTACCCACTTTCTTGGATTACTCCTACACTGTGGATACTTCTGAGGGAAGAATTATATTTGCATAGGCTTCAGCAATGAATCCTTATATCTTAATGTTCCTTAAATTGAGACTTTTGTTAAGGAACCTATTCTTTCATGGTTGATACTGAGAATAATCTACACCAATCAAATAATCAGCTTGAAATAAGAAAGCAACAATTGGAGAGTATGCAGCCTCTGTGGTGTATTCAGAGGAGAAGGAGATTTTAGAGTCTGAATATTGATAAAGCCAGGGATTTACTTAGCATTTACCGCTATGTATGCACGTACGTACACACACACACACACACACACACGACCTAGTTGCTCATTTCCAACCTAAGAATAGAGCCTCTGTCTTTCCACGTATGCATCCCCATATATAGCTCTTTCTGGGCAACAGAAACTTACAGTTTTTATCATGGTCCTAGGCGCTGGGCTATTACTTTATTTCTAGTCTAACTGCCACCCTCTGAGATGTCAGAGAACATCAGACTTTTCACTTCATTACTCATTTTTCTATTTTCTTGGCAAAATCATTAAGTAACGATGACCAAAGGTAACTGTGAGATCCACTGTAGAGTGGCTACCACTGTCTCAAAAGGAAGTAAATTAAGCGCAATTCATATCAGCATACCTGCCTTTCCCCTCGCCTTAGGTAGATTGTTACTTTTTGGTGACTTTCCTTTCCAATGATCATCAAGTTACTGTCAAAATATGCTGACAGGGGAAGCTGGGATGGCTCAGCGGGTAAAGCGCTCACTTTGAAGCCCCAGGGACCGAGGATCGAATCCCGGCCCCGGCCCATGCGGACCCACATGCTGAACTGGGGAGTGCCCCCAGTTCAGTTCTTGCCGGGACCTATGTGGGAGGCTCTCGGCCCGGTTCCTGCCCTGCGCAGCCCTGTGCCCACCTGTGGAGTGAAATTATATGGAAAACTAATGCTGTCAACTATGGAGACTGCTCTGGGCCCTCCCCCCTCTCTCTGTCTCTTTCTGTCTCTGTTTCTCTCTATCGAAAATCAATAAAATAAATCTTAAAAAAAAATGCTGACATAATTCACATGCCAAAAAATAACTACCATGTATTCAGCTAAGAACTCCTTGTATTTTTCTCTTTTAATCCTCACAAAATTATTTTGAGGTTTTGGATTTTACTAACTTTCTAGAAAGATAAATTAAAGCCCAGAGAGGTAGCCTGTCAGAAAATATTTCCCTCTCCTTTGGCTTACCTCAAAGCCAATAATATTGATCAATATATAACTTAGTTTTGCTTCTCTAAACTAAATTTGACTTACTTCAAATTATGGTGAGAAGAGAACTCTTCCGTCTACAATTTATTATACCTTTAGATTTAAAGCCCATGATATTTACCACACTTTTTTTCACACCAAAGATAGTATTGCTAATATCCACAGTTCATTTCTCCAAAGTCTCAGAGCTTATTGTCTCTAGTTTTGCTTCTCTCAGCACTTACCTTTGATAGCCCAAGATTCCTGAAGGCTCATCAGGACAAGCGTGATTAAAAATCGTAATATTGGGACTCCAAATATTGCCATTTTCTTCTTGGGTGCTTTGATGGGGTTCAGCAGAGCTAAAGAGTAGGACAAGAATAAAAGATAAAGAGAACGTAGAGTGTGATAGTGTCTGCTTACCAGTCAAATCATTTGAGCTACAGCCAATCAGAAAAATGGTTTGAGATGACACATCTGTTGCTAAGGAAAGGAATCCTGTAAAGGGTCTAGGAAAGGAGATACTTCATTAAATGAATACATAAAATTTTTAATCAATCAAACAAATACAAATCAAAAACAACAACAAAAATCAAGTTTTTGAGAATGGTAGGCAATCACTCACACTCTTCCATCCCAATCCAAGTTACGAAAAAGAATATACCTGAAGTACCTGAAGCACATCAGTGAGAATACAATCAATGGAAACAACCTAAAGTGAGACTTACTGACAGATCGTGCCTCCGTGCTGGGACAGCTGGGGGGCTTATTTTAAGGGACAACAAGCCATCTAAAAAGAAGGTAACTTGTAAAGCTATGGAGAATGCCTGAATCTTGGCAGTATCAGGCGACAGAGCTTTACTTAAGGACTTCCTATTGCTTCAGGCTCCTCCTTCAGTGTCCTACACTCCAAGGTGGCCCATGCTGCCCAAGAGCAATGGACCCCTATGCCCTGTACTGTATTTAGAGTGCACCAAAAGAGAAACTCTGCATTTCAGAACTCGCCAAAATGGAGAGGGATGCAAAGCTACAACTTGGAAATGGATAGTAATTACTACAAACAGTGGACAAGAGGTAACTTTTTACTAATTGCCAGCATTCATAAATATGACCAAAGATTACAGTATATTGTTGGGGGCACACCTCATCTGAGGACTCAGGTGGATGAACAGAATGGAGTAAATCGGGCAGAGAGCTTATTTTACTGGGAAGGCTAGACATAATAACCTGCAAGAGGGCTTTACCATTACGTCCTCATGTCATAAGCTGATGAAGGTTCGCCTCATGTCATAAGATTTTTCAAATTCTCATCAAAAGAATTAATTTTGATGTTTAATATTGAAAATACAGAAAGTTAAGACACTCTGACTCTCATATTTTTCAAAATATAGTGTCATAGAAAGGGAAATTAAACCACACATAGGAAGGGCTGGAACCCAAATATTTCCAATGAAAAGAGACCTGTCAGTTAGGCAGTCCAGCAGATGGTGAGCTCACTGTTTAATATCAGCCATGATGCATATGCTCGGGATGGATTTTTTACAAAATCCATCTTGTGCTAAGGTCTTATCCTGCCCTGCAGCTCATGATTTGGGAGGACAAACGCCCTCTGTATTACTGAGTATCTGATCACATGGAAGGGTTTGGACATTCTTTGACACTGACTTCTAGGTCACTTAGAGTAGACACACAACACAGTCCTGCCTTTTCATTAAGGAATACATTTCATGGAGTCTTAGGAATGGGCCAGATGAGAGTTCCACAGTATCAGTCTCTGCTGAGAGTTTGATCCAATGATTTAGGCTTGTCATCTCTTTCAGAGGGAAAACCAAGTATAATTTTTCTATGTCTGTTCTTTGCTGTCCTATGCCTCATTTGTACATGAAGCTCAATAAATATAGGGTAAACTCAGAGACACTTTACAGAAAAATATTTTACATGTTGTAATAGCACCTTCAACCCAGGGTGTTGCTCAGCAACTTGTGATATTGTGTGATCCTAAAACACTGATTGGTTCTCCTCTTGAGATCACTAATTTGGGAGACTTTAGAAGAGACTTTCAGTTCCCTTTCTCTATAATAGGAGAGAAGTTTCTGTCTGGATACTACTCATGGTTCCCTGTTCCTCCCCTACAAACTTAGCTTCCTGTCTGTTTGAGGGACTTTCTCAGGGCGCCTGAATGAGGTCCTCTAGGTGACATAAATTGGGGATGAGCCACTGTATTAGTCAGAGTTCAGTAGGGAAATAGAAACCCATGTGGACACTTTCACAGGATTGTTTACTACAGTTCCTCCCTGTTACAGAACATTATACCTTAACACTGTTACAAAGTCTGGAGGAGCAGAGTCAGGGCAGACCTCTAAGTTTAAGAGGTCAGAAACTGTAGGAAGCCACTGCTGACACGATATCTCCTCTACAGCCCCAGGGAGAGGGTGTGCTGGAACACAAAGATTCTGCCAAGATGCCTGTCTATGAAGCCCTGTGTCCACCGCATGAGGTGTCTGCAACCTACCTGTCACCTCCCAAATCTCATAAAACGATTTCCCTGGCAGAATGACGGCCACATTTAGAGACCTGGGGCAAGCCTGAGAAATGTAATACTCTTACTTCTGTTTCATACAATATAGGCAAGACTGTAGAAGTGAATGAGAATTAAAAACAAAAAATCTTCACCAAAAATGACTACATTCAAATACGTTTATATACCTATATATATAGCTAGTCTAGATCTAGATATGCACCATAACTCACTCTGGTTCTCCCACATTACCAAACAGAACCAGAGAAAATATTATCTGGGTTAAAGGTTAGGGTCTGATGATGGGAGCTTTCACATCAGAGCTGGGTCACATCAGGACCTCACTACTTCACACTTGTGTGATTTGAGTTCTGAGGACCTCCAGCCCTGTCTCTCAGGCTTCCTACCCTCCCTTTTCCCTCCAGCACTCAGCGTCTTAGTGGTATTTCTCCCACTGACGACAGTTTTACCAGTGGAGCTGAGAGGATTTTGATCTGTGCATATTCTCCCCAAATTCCTATGTAAGAAACTTCTCTTGTTCTTTGGATTTGTCCTCCCCATCCTGAGAGGAAGAAGGTAGTCTGCTGGAATAAATCTCTATCAGAGTGAAAACGGCCAGCTGTTGATATGAACAAATGTGTTGAGGGTGGTGAGTTACTGTGCTTTCCTAACATGTGCTGTGTGAATAACAAGCGCCATGGTGTTTGGCTCATCTCCAACTTGCCAGGATGACAGTGTGAGAGTTTAATTCATCTTCTTTTCACCGCCTCCTAAAACCCGATACTTTGAAGGCCTGAGTTTCCTTTGCACAGGTCTTAGGGGGTGAAATCACCTTTCTTTGCTTAGGTAGTTTTTGTAAATAATTTAAGGTGACCAGAAGTCCCGCTTTTGGCAGGACAGTCCCGATTTTTAACAATTTGTCCTGCGTCCCGCGGCATTTTAAAAAAGTCCCGATTTTTGGAAAGAGTGCACGACAAGCTAGGGAACGGCGGGAGATAGACCAAAATTTTAATCAAGAACCCCCTCCCCTCTGGTCAATGGTGTCCCGCTTTACCAATGTTAAAATCTGGTCACCTTATATATAATCTATATCTATATTTTTATATATGTATAAACGTGTGTTCTTATGTTTGTCTGTGCAAGTGTGTGTGCATGAGAGTTTGGAAACTTTGAGTTCACATCCCAGAATAGTTCCCTACCAGCCAAACCATAGGCTTTATTGCTACAACTTGGGCATCTATAGTCAGGTTGTCCTATAATTCTTCCCCTCACCCCACCCCTTTTTTTTGGTCTATTCTAAAATGCACAAGCTTAACTTTGATAATTGAGAGATTGTGAAGAAAAAGATTAGTTTAAAAAATCACCAAAGAAGCTTAAGTATTTGCCTTCAATAGCTGCCCCCATGTGGCCAATTAACAGTTTGATTCGCTCACTCAGCACATCCTGTTCTTTAGATTTGGCAGCTCAGAGCTATTTTTAACTCCATTTATCATTGACTTTCCAAAGCCAGCACAGATCCTAGAGACATAGGGCATCTCAATACAAAGTTGTTTTCATCGTCTGAAAATCCGTCTCCCCTAACCTATGAATCCTCCTTTCAGCTACAAATTCTCCCAAGATTAGGGAATAATTTTAGTCAGTCAACTGTCTATGGAAGACACATTCCAGAAACTATATCCTTAAATATGATGTTCTATGGCATGAGGTTTAAATTGTGGGATCTCATCTAGGTCTGAATAATTTTATAGAATACAGACGTATCTGCAGGATACATATATATGTATGCTAGCTTGGAGACGGAGAACTGGAACAGTCTATTTCGAATAAAACAAATTATGTAATTTTTGTTTACTTATTAATTCTTTAATTAAATACTATTTTATTACACTCTATATTTAAGGTCCTGTTTTTGTTGTTTTGTGTTTTAGAACTATACAATTGTAGTTACTACATTGGCTAAGTACATAATGAAATTTTTGATTGAGCTGAAATTCATGTTTCTGCTATTGCCCCTTTACAGATTCTCATTAGAGGAGATACTCCCCTGTCATTGTATAGGAGCTGCAGTAGACCATATAAATAATTTGCTCAATTTTAATTAACAGACCATGCTACAATGCCTTTAAGTTGCACAAATATATCTTAATTCAACAATTAGATTGTTTAGTACTATGTGATCATTGAAAGTCCCAATTTGATATAAGACAAATTTTATGCTGGAGATTTTTTTTTTTATTTTTTTATCTTTGCACATTTATAGAGAGTAATTATCTTTTTATCTTCAGTGCATATTTATTTCTATTTTACTTTTGACAGGTAGAGAGAGAGACAGAGACAGAGACAGTTAGAGAACCGAACTGTGGGAACTCCCCAGTTCAGCACATGGGTCCTGCCTGGGCCGGAGCAGGGATTCGATCCTCGGTCCTCGTGGCCTCAAAGCGAGCGCTCAACCCGCTGAGCCGTCCCGGCTTTCTCCTGGAGATTTTTTCAAGCAAGAATAAGTTTGATTCTTCTTTCTTCTCACATTCTAGCTGGAGTTGGTTCAGAGAGAGAGAGAGAGAGAGAGGAAGAGGGAAAAGCAGGAAATACCATTGGAAATGAAATGTTTGTGTTCTCTGGACCCTCAAAGCAGAGCTTTCCTCTTGTGTGAGCTTTTGCAGGCGTTTCAGATCCTTACACGGCCTATAAGTGGTGCATTCTGAAACATTCTTTTTGCTCAGAAACTCTAGATGTGTAAATCACTCCCAACACAGTCACCCTTTCTAGGATTTGCCATGAACCAACCCATCTACTCTGCCCTCTAGGTTTCCTGATTAGGGTCAAGAAAAAATTCCATTGTTCTTAACTACCCAAGTTTATGGCAGGTAAAGCAAACTCAGCCTCCTAGAAAATAGTTTCACTAAGTTCCAGGCGAGTAAGTTAGTCCCTTTTCCACATGCTTTTGAGTAGAAGTTAGAATTAATAGCAAAGAGCAGATCTATCCAAAGATATCACAAACCTGCTTCCTCCCATACACTTTGAACACCTCATGGTCAGTAGAGAGAATAATCAACAAGTTTTCCCATTTGTAAAACTTACAAAAGAGGTAATAGCTAGCTTACAAGTCCATAGATCTATCTGTATTAATGGCTTCTGAGATGAAATTGAAGAAAGAAGATACACATTAAATAAACATCATGTATTAAGTATAAATCACAATCATTGTTGGTCTGTAGTCACAGAAATATAATTGTATTGCAGTAAAAGAAATAAACATAGAATTAGCAATATAAGCTGTTTCTTAGTCCAGTTTCCTTCCAGGGTAATAGAGACAAGTAAGCATACAACTTGGCTTTTCTTAGATTAAGCATTACACAAGGATCTCACTATTAAGAAATAAGTCTGACTGTGAGGGCGCGCCTTCTGAGGACAGGGCTCTTGGAGTGAGGGCTGGGGCTTGAGTGGGCACAGCTGCATTGGACGTGCTTGGAGTGAATCCGGCAGTCTCAACAGAGCCGGGAGCGTAGAGCGGCTGCCGCCCGAGCTACGGCCTGTGCGCACAGGGCTTTCGGCGCCCCGCCCACCGGGCCTCCACGGTGAAGCTACCAGCGTGCAACTGGGCTTTCAGCGCCCCGCCCACCGGGCCGCAGCGACACCGCTGCTTGCTTGCCAGCGTGCAATTGGGCTTTTGGTGCCCCGCTCACCAGGCCGCTGCGGCGACTCTGTCTGCACGGAAGTGCGCGGCTGGGCTCTCGGCGCCCCGCCCACTGGGCCGCTGCGCATCACTGCGTGCGCGCACCAGACTTTCCGTGCCCCGCCCACCGGACTTTCGGTGCCCCGCCCACCGGGCCGCCCAGCAGCGCCACTGCCTGCTTGCCGGTGCGCTACAGGGCTTTTGGCACCCTGCTCGCCAGGCCGCCACAGCACCGCTGCCTGTGCGCGGGACCAGCTTTCGGCGCCCTGCTCACCGGGCCGCTGCAGCGCTGCTGCCTGCTCGCGAGCGCGCAGCTGGGCTTTTGGCGTCCCGCCCACCGGGCCTCTGGGGCGTGGCGGACCGCGCGCGCAACTGGGCTGCCTGCTGGGTCTCCGCGGTGTCATTGCCTGTGAGCAGGACTGCGCGGCCGACCAGGGCCTCTGCCAAGCCCCAGCCCATCCAAGTGCTGCCCTGCGGGCGTGCCTTACAGATACGATTGAAGGAGGGGCAGCCAGGAGGAGGAAAGACCAGAGCTCCTGCGCCCCGCCCCCACTGAACCACCAGCCCCCCTGCTGAAAGAGGAATCTGCTATTGTGTCTCAGGCCCGCCCTAGCTCCTACTCACATGCCCCCACCCCTGG
>PVKE010020805.1:0-27147 GCA_004027555.1 Craseonycteris thonglongyai
TTTTTTTTTTTTTTTTTTTTTTTTAATTTATTGTTATATTTGATGAGGTTACATTGGTTGGTAACAATTAGACAGTTTACAGATGTACAAGTCCACCTCACATCACTCATGCATCATATTATGTGCCCATCACTCAGTATCAGTTCCCCTTCCATCACCTTATATCTAGTGCCCACTCTCACCTCCCCCCACAACTGTCCCCCCGCTCCTCCCCCCTATCAAAGGAATCTTAAAATCATCACACTTGACCCTTTATCCTCCTAATTGAACAAGGCACTGTTTCATCTAATTAAAACTTTATCTAAATTTTATTAAATTTATTAGGGTGATATTGGTTAATACAATTATATAGGTTTCAAGTGTACTTACGTTTTCTTTAATGTGAGGGAAGTTATACAGTATATTTATTATAACAGTACATTCATTCACCTGTTCAAAGTTACTATGCCTTAAATGTGTGGCACTTGCCTATGAATTCCAGGTAGGGATAGAGGCACTGACTTTTGGTAAGTGTGAAGCATTAACTGGGTATCTAGTCTTTCCATTTTTTCCTACTCTTTTTACTTAGGAAACTTTTCATAAATTGAAAGCACAAAGTACCAAGCTTAATAGTTTTCACATTTTTTCTGGATAGCATATTCCTTTGAAATGAATGCTCAGAACTAGATCCTGGTTGCACCAGACTAAGCTTTAATTTTCTCAGAAGTAAAATGGGGTTAATAATAATGCCATTAATGTTATTTGTAACCTCCCTCATAGAGTTATTGTGAAGATTAAATTAATCTAAGTAAATTAGTACTGTGTCTGATACATATAACAATAAATATTGGCTATTATTATTTCTTCTGCATTTATTGAATATTTTATTGAATACCTAGGACAATGATAAGCAATGTGAAAGATTTAGAAGAAAAGATTACATATCATTTTCCCACAGGGACTTACAATATAGTTGTGGTAAACACACATGAAACAACCATAAACTATGGGTGATAATATATCAGTATGGACCAAATTGTGTGGCATAGGTTGTTAACGCTCCAGAGCAGTGGTGAGTCAGTGAGGGGTGTGCTGTCCAAGTACCCATGCCGGAGGTGGCACTGGAGCTGTCTGAGAGAAAAGGGTAAATGGGTGCTATTTGAAAAAGATAGATGGTTATTTCAGGTGGAGATGACTAGGGTGCATTCACAAGACAATAAAGAGGCAGAATTGATGAAAGCAGAGGCCTTCAATTGCCAAGTAATACGGCAGTCAGAAAATGAAATCTTGAGTTCTTGTCTTAGATCAAGCTTGTCCAACCTGTGGCCTGCAGGCCATGTGTAGCCCAGGACAGCTTCAAATGTAGCCCAACATAAATTTGTACACTTTATTAAAACAGTATGAGATTTTGTGCTTTTATTTTTTTAAACATCAACAGCTATCATTAGTCTTAGTATATTTTATGTGTGGCCCAAGACAATTCTTCTTCCAATGTGGCCCAAGAAAGCCAAAAGTTTAGACAACCCCGTGATTTAGTTTTTAAGCATCTTAATAGCAAAGTTTTGTATTGAAATTTACCCAGCTCTTCCCTTTTATGCATCTAGTTACATAAACTTGTTACCACCGTGTTCCCATATGAATGCTGACATGTCACTGTCTCTGCAGTAAGACAATGAAAGCATCAATTTCTTTTTGCACTTCTTATTGCAAGAGGACTTCTTATCAATGTAATTGTATTGCTTGTTTATGCAGTCAGCATCAGTTTTCTTTCTTTATTCCTATACTTTTTGTTTTTAATGTCATGATGACTCAGTTTCCTCATTTATTTCTTCAAGACACCCTTTTGGAGAATAGCAATGAGAAGGAAAAGTTATGAAATACTGTAAAAAAGGAGAAAAAATAAGCTAACAGAGTAAATATTCCCATAAAGAAATTATAAATAATGTTATTTCTAATATATTAAGCCTGTTTTACAAATTGTCCTTGTATAAATGGATTATTTTCCTTTCGTAGTGCTCCTAGCACCCAACAACTCTCCTCTTTCTTCCCTAGGAGAGAGGGATGAAGAATCAGTAGCTTAAACTGAACCATCATATTTGTGTTTGATTAGTTATATCAACATATAACTACATATAACTTAATCCATTAAAAGTTTCATTTCAAACTGAATTATGTATGTGAAATTGTTTTTATAATCTTGTTTTTCATAGGTTGTAATGGTTATAATTGAAAGTACTGTGTTCTTTGTAGTTTATAAGTAACTGTATAGTTTGAGTTTCATTGTCAACTGCTTTTAAACTATGGTCAAATCTTTCAGTAAATGCAAATTTGGTGGATACTTTATGAGCAACGTTGGTAGGTATTTTATTAGCAACATTTATATACTCTAAGAAAAAATGAAGCAAAGTATTTTAGATGATTTTAGTTATGGCAGTAGTAGATAAGTAGAATCTAATTTGTCTTTTCAGGATATCTTCACTTTATACTACCATATTTATAATCTTTTGATTATTTTACTGATGAATGACAAACTGTTGAAATTTAACTGAAGTACTTATGAAATAGTGAATTTCCCTCAGTATCTGTGTACCTTTTGATTTCACTTTTATTTGTTTTGTACCTTGTTTGCATGCGGTTTTGTTTCACTTCAAGTTACTTTGATATTTGCCTTATTAAATTTTATTTTAGCTTAGAAAATAGTTGAAGTGTGCTGGCCATGTTTAGGTAGTGTAGTAGAATTCTATTTAAAAACAGTACTAGTTGTGTGTTTTTAGCTGCCAGCTTGCTACTTGGGACCATTTAAATTGCATAATCATATTAATGTTATCTTACCTGATATCTAACAGGAAATCTATCAATACTGTTTTTCATTTATAGTAACATTTCTTTGCAAACATCTCAAGATTATTTATTTATAATCGATAAATCCACAGTGTCTTTTCCTTCTCATTAGCTATGTGTTTTATCTGATTGTAAAGATTCTTATTCTTACAAGTACTGTATCTTGTAAAATAAAATGTAAAGATACTTCTGCTTTCTTGTAAAAGTAATTTGATCTCAAAGGTAGCACTTCGTTTTACCTCATTTAATCACCCCAAACAAACTTACCGGTAACTGTTTCTTTCCCTTCCCCCTGGAAAGGGCATTTCAATGCATTGACTATATACTCAGTATTCATATTGATTCTAAGACTTGCCTCATGCTGCTTGGCAGCTACTACTGCCTTGTTCTTCTTAATTACTTTTTAAAAAGTCATGAAAACAACTTTTATATTTTTGGAGCTAAGGAATATTAGGTGAATTCTCTACTTGGCCAGTTAACTGAAGTCCTTTTAAGGTTGGGATCTCTTACCTATGTTGTTCTTAAGACTTCTCTTTCTATCTCTACTCTGATTCTCCCAGTTTCCATCCTGATAGTTCATATATAATCAAATAAGACTCCTGAAGCAGAAATTCTAGTCTTAAAAAGAGGCTATTTTAAATTCCAAACCATATTGAGTATACCTGCTAGAAAGTGAATGGAGGCTCTGAACTGGTGAGTTCTATAATAAAAGCAAAACTTTAGGATATGAAGTATAATATTTGTTTGATCTTAGAAATAAATTAACTTGAGCCCTACTAGCCATAATCAGAACATTTACAAAAACTGTTGACTATTGCCCTAAGACCAGGTATTCTTTATCTTATTTAGATTATGCTAAAATTTTAGCTGTCAGTTTTGGATTTGCATATAAAAATATGTCATGACAAGGTAATGTACATAAAATTTGTTTTATATCCATTTATTTAAAATTCTGCATTACATTTCTCAAGTATTTTTTGGCTCACTTATATCAGTGGCTAGTTCTTCCTTAGTGGGGCATGTATTGTTTTCTTCTTTTGTTTTTGTACTTACCAAGCAACCATTGATCACTGACCTTGTGTCAGGCACTGTACTAGAGGTTTGGGATTATAATATAAATTGTTATATGATGATACTTCATGGCATTTGATTAGATAACCTTAAAATATGGATACTTTTATTAATTGTTCCATTGTTGAGTCATAGTGCATCTAATGAATTTCCTAAAATCCAGCATGTGAGATTGTACTTAATATGCAAGCCTCAACTTTCAGGGTTTAAAAGTCTTTAGTCACAAGATTTGTGCAGCACATAGGTCATTTGGGTCAGTAATAGAATTTGCCCATGTGTCTTAGTGTCTTGTAGTCTACTCAAGCCTGCTGCCCCCTTAAGGCTATGAGCTTCCCAGGACAGTGATCATCTTTAAGTCTTTGGTATCTGGACCAGAGTCTGTCATATACTATAAATAAGTGATGTACAATAAACGATTCAATTTCCATAAAGTGGGAATATGGAGAGAGAGCCAAGATGAACAGAGGTTTGACCTAATTTTCCTCCCTCATTGTTACCTTTTCCTTTTTCCTTGTTACTCTTTTTAAGATATAGGCCATGTTGAATTAAAGGGATATTTTGCACACCTAAAGAGGCTGGATAGAGCTTTACCAGCCCCAAACTGATTTTATCAGTCAGAGTTGATCATGTGAGGAATTAATTATCCTTAGCCAAAATTCTTAATTATTAAAGCAATGCTTATATAGCATAGGATGTAGGAACAAAGAGCCAGAGAAAGAGAAATTTGATTCCCAGTTCTACCTCTTACAAGTTTTGTGACCCTAGCCAAATTAGTCATTTGTTAGTTTCCATATCTATTAAATGAGGATAATAATGACATCTAATTCATGAGGTTCTTTGATTAGATTTAATGAAAGCTCTAAATTCCTAGTACTAAAGGAGCATTCAAATTAAAATTAATACCAAACAGAAGACCAGTATAATGTAAAGTTAAGCTTAGCATGGGGCCTTGCACATCGAAGTCAACTCTCAGTAAATAGAAACTGTAATTATTGTTATGGTTATTTTTGTAATTATCAATATTAATTTATAGTGATATCATTACATATACATGTGTATACACATACACACACATAAATACATATGCATACATACTCAGGCCTGCTATTTATAGCATCTAAGTTCTAATCTAACTACTCAGGAAACTTTGTCATCACAAGACTGTTTTGTAATTGTATGATCAAAGAAAAAGGGTTAGGTGATCCTGTAGGATATTTCATCCAGTCTGGAATAAAGCTTGGAAAAATACGTCTTCTACATTAGTGTATACTTTTCTAGCATTTAGATAACTCATCTTTGCTGATTATGTCAGTCAGTCTCTATCTTCCTTCTGACCATCTGTCTCTCTCTCTTTTTTCCCTCTTTCATTCTTGTAGACATGCCTGCACCATATAACTTGTTAGATTTATATTTTTAAACTCCCTTATTTGTCAATAATTGCAAACTTTATTATTTCATATGAAGCAGTTTTTTTTTCTTTTAAAATTGTATTTTGAGACTATACCTTGGTCGTTTAATGTATTTAACTGCAGAATTTTAAATAATTTAGATTTAGATTGAACAGAATAATTAAGTACATATTTCATTTAATCCTCAAAACATCTCTGTGAAGTCATCATATCCATTTGTCCAACAAAATACTGAGGCTAAAGTGTTAAATGAGTTAATATAGTTAATAAGCACCACAGTTAGGAATCAGACTTATTCCATGATTTCAGGCTACCCTTTCCACAGCATCATAACTGCCTGGACAAAAAAGACCCAGAAATCTCTTTTTATGAGTTCACTTTCTTAGGATTACTTTCATATATATTATTCGTTCTGTAGTGATTTTTAGTTGACTCAACTTCAGAATGACAGTTCTTGACCTTGTAACTCTCCTTGCTAACTGGAAGAGTAGAAGAAAATAAAAGATTACAGATCTTTGGGAAAAGAAAGAATAGTGTTGAAGTTGGGAAGGTATCAGATAAATGGAGGACTAGATAGCTTTAGTGAGGAGAAGAGAAGGAAAGCTAAGAATATATATATAGAGAGATAGAGATGAATTGGATAAACCCAACACTGGATCTTCTCCATTCATTGAGGAATAAAAGTGGTTTTGGATTGAGAAGAGGAAAAAATGTACCTGAAGAGATTTGGAGAAAAGAGGTCTGGAAAAATCTCTGTGGGAATCAAGAAGAGAAAAGTATTTTGAAGTTGTCGATAAACTTGTATTTTAGGAATGGATATTTTGGGGCTTTTTAAAATTTTGATAAAATATGTATAATTTAAAATTGCTATTTTAACTACTTTTAAGTGTGCAGATCAATGACATGAAATGCATTCTAAATGCTGTGCAACCGTCACCACTGCTTATTTTCAGAATTTGATCATCATACTGAATGGAAACTCTGTATCCATTAAACAATAATTCCCCCGTTCCTTTCTTACAATAGCCCTAGGCAACCTCTATTCTACTTCCTGTTTCTATGAATTTGACTGTGTTAGGTACCTCTTATAAGTGTAATCATATAATATTTGTCCTTTGTGACTGCCTTATTTCACTTATAATGTTTTCAGCGTTCATCATGTTGTAGCATGTCATCATTTCGTTCCTTTTTAAGGCTGAATAATAATTTATTGTACATGTATATCACATTTTGCATATCAGTTGTTGACAGGCAAATGGATTGTTTCTACCTTTTGGCTATTATGATTAATGCTGCTATGAACATTGGTGTACAAAAAATGGACTTTAAAACATATTTATAAAATATCTTTATTTAAAATATCTTATAAAATAACTTTAAGAAATGACTATTTAATTGTACTTCTGTACTATTTAAATCATTCTGAAAGCTTGGTAAATTTGAGGAAAAGATAACATTGTATAACTACCCCTCATGTTTTTGCTGAGCACATTCTAATATTGTAATGACCATAACTTCCTTCAAGAATTCACATCAATCACTTAATAGAACGGGAAAAAAATGAACACAAAAATATTGTGATATTAGATAATTTCCACCCCACTTTTTGTGAATAATCAAATTAGTTTCACCATAAGGATATGAGGGTCTTTGTCATTTATAAAATACTTCCCTAGTCAACTAGCTAACATTTAGTTTATATTCATGGTTTTAAGAAAACCTTTTTTTTTTTTAATTGTTTTTGACAGAGAGAGAGAGAGAGACAGACAGACAGACAGACAGACAGAGAACTGAATTGGGGGCACTCCCCAGTTCAGCACATGGGTCCGCTCGGGCCGGGGCGGGATTCGATCCTGGGTCCCTGGCGCTGCAAAGTGAGCGCTTAACCCACTGAGCCAACCCGGCTTCCCCAAGAAATTTTAAAATACTATCTTTATAGTATTGACAACACTATAAACATTTCGTGATTTCCTATTATCAGCCCAGCACATGGAACTTTGTCTTTAATACTTACCGGTACCCTAGATTATAATTGTTATTATTACTGAGGTTGAACTGCCTCACATGTTATGTTAACTTTTAATTGTTAGTTGATAAAGGCATAAGGATAAATGTAGTTATTTTTAAGCAAAATAATTGACATGTAGTTCAGCGTTCTAGTCACTTTTAAATTTGAAGTAATTAAAAATAGGCCTAATGTTATATCGTTAGTTATAAATGTGTGAAGATATCAAAATAAAGGATAAAATGAATTGTGATAGTTCATATCCATTTACACAAGCTGTTCAGCTAGGCAAAAAGTTCCTTTAAGGGCTTTTAAACTACAACCAGTCAGTAGTTACTCTGAACTAAAGAATATACTGATTGAATTAAGACAGGAACTGTCTGTTGAGCTAACTTAAAACAGTTTGATTCATATTTATAAATAGTCATAAAATGATAAAAAATTAATTAACTTTAAAAAATAAATGTAGCTAGTACATGCCTAGCAATGAAAAAATAATAATTCTATACTTATGTAGTCCATATTTTAAGAAAAGGGATGCATATATAATATTTACTAGAGGAATATTCAAATTAAAATTAATAGCAAAGAGAAGACCAATTTAATGTGTATTCTAGCAATGAGACACTTAGGTGGTTCTCTGTATTTTTGGTTACAATTCATGTGTCAGTCAGCATTTTGTGGACAGTTCTATGAAGCTCAAACTTAGATTTGTAATAATTCATTTCAGTGTGGAATATAATAATCTTAGTCATTCTGGGCTCTGATTTAAAAACAACATTTTTCTCTTTGATCATAGCTATTATTGAAATAGCTAGTAACATGTAATATGGTGCTGTAATTTAGACTAAAAAATTGAATTGTTGAATTATATCCGCTCAGCTTAAATTTCTGTTTCTATTCTCCAAAGCATCTTTTGTACTTATTTTTCTGCAGAAACAGCTTCTTTAACATAATGTTCCTACGTTTTCCCTGGGGAAAAGGAGGACTTCACAGTCAAATTCTTGTCCATGGTATACAAAGGAAACTTGCACAACAAAAATAGAGAGGAAAAATAAGATATAGAATTTCCTGTTACAGGAAATGAAATTTTTATCCTACTTTATTTTTTTAACAAATGTACTTTATACATACATCATGAGATCAGTATCAAGAAGATGAAATTATGGGTACAGTGATGATTCAGATGATTTCAAATGTTTTGATTTGTGGCTAACCCCTATGTAAATCATTCTCTCCCCTCTTCTTTTGTAGGTAGAAGTAAGCCATAGAATAATTCTTAGGATCATTAGATAACAAACTAAGTTGGAAGCCATATGTGTTTAATGATTTCCCTGTTAAAGTTCACTTTTCAACTTATTTAACTTTGTGTTTACACAGGCAATTCTTCAAATAATGAATCAACTGTTTGTTTAGAATGGTCAGAGTGGATCAATTTAGAATTATTTGTGGGCTCAGTTCACTATATGACCCATAAACAGTCATAGACTTTCTTTTTTTTTTAATGGTCTTAACAAAACTTGGAAGATGGAGTTTGTACATTTTTACAGCTTTATTTAGAACTATATAAAATTTCTAGAATTTTATATAAATGGAAACATACAGTATTTGCTTAAACTCCCCCCCCAACTTCTTTCAGTATTTATTTACATTGTTACATGTGTCACTAGTTTTTCTTTGTATTGCTGAGTAGTCTTTTATTTTATAGATTGATCACTGCTTACTTACCCATTTACCTCTTGATGGACATTTGGGATGTTTCCCATTTTGGGTTATTAAAAATATAGCTTCTCTGAAAGTTGGGTACACATCTTTTTATGAACATATGCTTTCATTTCTTTAGAGTAGGGCAGGGCTGTCCAACGTTTTGGCTTCCCTGAGTCACATTGGAAGAAGAATTGTCTTGGGCCAAACATAAAATACACTAACACTAACAATAGCTGATGAGCCCCCCCCGCCCCCACCCCACCCCCGAAAAAAGAAAACAATCACAAAATGTTTTAGGAAAGTTTATGAATTTGTGTTGGGCCACATTCAAAGCCGTCCTGAGCCACAGGCAGGCCATGGGTTGGACAAGTTTGAGGTAAGATTTGGCATTTTTTTTTTCTCTAGAGGTTCAGATAGTAAATATTTTAGACTTCACACTCTAGTATTCTCATTTTTAGCACCATGCTCTAAAAACTCCAGGTAGCAAGCTGGGGCAGTGGTGGGACTCACCTCATTTGTTTCTCTTCTTACGTACTACTAAGGCCTAGTCCAGTCCTTGCATCTGTCTTGGCTGGGAGTGGAAATTCTGTCTATACATTTTTAATGCAGTTATGTTTCTTATTTTACTGCCTTTGTATTTAAAACCAACACGCCCAGATATGTGAGTTTTGTGTTTTCATATTATATTTATGCCTTAGAATGTATAGCTTCAATACTAAGAAAGGAATGAGTGACTTTTGGATTCCCTTAAAATGCTCATCTATTTATACAGGAATATTAAAATATGTTAATATATCAATTAATATTCTACCCTTAATTTAGAAGTCACTCTTGATCTCTTAACTGATTGTGTATGTTGGTTCTTTCTTTGTGCTTTTTATATTAAGACCGTCTATGTTATGAAATATAATGCATATTAAAAAGTACATAAAACATAAATGTACAGCTTAATGAGAGTTTATGTAAGCAACACTCATTTAACCACTACTCAGGGCAAGGAAGAAAATATTTCCAGCATCTTAGATGCCTGCCTCTCGCATGCTCTTTCTCATTCACAAATGTTTCTTTCCCACCAAAGATAACCACTATTCAGACTTCTGTGGTTTTACTTCCTTACTAATTTTTTTCACTTTTATTACTTAGGTGTGGATCTCTAAACAGTAGAATTTAGTTTTGCCTGTTTTTGAACCTTACATAAATGCATCCCTATGTTCTTTTATGTTTGGCTTCTTGCTTAATGTTGTGATTCTGAAACTCATCCATGATTTATGGAATTTTTTTCTTTTAATTTCTTTCTATCTCTATTCTCTCTCTCTTTCTTTTATGTTATATATCAGCGTTTGTAGGGTGATTACCCATAATAGCTAAACATATTTGTATGTATGCTTAGGACCATGCACACACACATCTGGTGGGTGTATCCTCAAAATGGGAGTTGCCAGGACCGAGGTTATATGTGTGTTCAACTGAGGAGATAATACATGTTATAAATTTATTCTACTCCATCACTTCTTTCAGTATCTGAATGCCTTTTATTTATTTATTTTTATTTATTTATTTATTTTTTAATATTATTATATTTTATTGTTAAATTTAATGGGGTGACATTGGTTGGTAACAATCAGACAGTTTCCCAATGGACAACTCCACATCACATCACCCATGCATCGCATCATGTGCCCAGCTCCCAGAATCAGGTCCCCCTCCAACCCGATATATCTGGTGCCCACTCCCCCCTCCCCACACAACTCTCCCTCCCCCCGCCCCCCTCCTCCCTCCTCTCCAGGTCGAATGCCTTTTAAAATGAGTGTTTTTCCTGGAAAATATAAATAAATAAATATGTAAAAAAAAAAAAAGTAGTATTTCTTTTTTTCCTTAGCTTTATTAAGATAATAATTGACATATAACAGTGTATTAGTGTAAGGTGTATAACAGTGATTTGTGAAATGATTACCACAGTAAATTTAGTTAACATCCATCACCTCATGTAATTACAAATTAAAAAAAAATTTATTTTATTAATTGTTAAATTTATTGGGGTGACATTGGTTGGTAAAAATTACATAGGTTTCAGGTACAATACATCATCTAGGTGTTGCACTGTGTATTCACCATCGTGAGTTAGTTCTCTTTCCATCACCATATATTTGATGCTCCCCCCCCTCCACCTCTCTTCCCCTTCCCCTCAGATAACCACTACGCTGACTTTGTCCATGAGTTTTTGTTTCTTTGTTACTTTCACTTTTATATTCCACATATAAGTGAGCTCATATGGTTCTTGATTTTTTCAGTCTGTCTTATTTCACTTAACATGATGATCACAAGGTCCATGCATGTTGTCTCAAATGGCAGTATTTCATCTTTTCTTATCACTGAGTAGTATTCTATTGTGTAAATGCACCACAGCTTCTAATGTTCATCGCAGCACTCTTCATGGTGGCGAAGTTTGGAAAACAACCAGTGTCCTTTGACAGATTACTGGATAAATTTTTTTTCTTGTGATGAGAACTTTTAGATTCACTCGTAGTAGCTTTCAAATATACAATACAGTATTGTTAACTATACTCACCATGTTGTACGTTACATCTCCAGAACTGATTTATCTTATAACTAGAAGTTTGTAACTTTGGGTGCCTTTACCCATTTCTCACCACCGCCACCGCCACCGCCACCGCCACCGCCACCACCTACCTACCTACCTACCTACCTACCTACCAATCTGGTCTCTGTTTCTATGAGTTTCATTTTTTAAATCCTACATATAAATAGGTCATACTAAATTTGTCTTTCTCTGTATGACATATTTTGCATCATGCCTTTAAGGCCCATCCATGTTGTTGCCAGTGGCAGGACTTCCTTTTTACATCTGAATAATATTCCTTTGTGCACACACACACACACATTTTCTTTATGTAAATTCATTCATTGATGGACATTTAGGTTTCCTTGTCTTGGCTATTATAAATAATGCTGTAATGCTTATGGGGATGCATGTATCTCTTCCAGATAGCAATTTTGTTTCCTTCAGATATTCAGAGGTAGAATTGCTGGGTCATATGGTAGTTCTGCTTTTAATTTTTTGAGGAACCTGCATACTATTTTCCATACTGACTGTATTAATTTACATTCCCATAAACATTGTACAAGGGTTCCCTTTTCTCCAAATTCTTGCCAACATCTGTTGTCTCTTGTCTTTTGATAATAGCCATTCCAACAGGTGTGAGGTTATATCTCATTGTGATTTTGATTTGCATTTCCCTGATGATTAGTGATGTTGAACACATTTTTATGTACCTGTTGTCCATTTGTATGTTGTTGTTGTTTTTTTAGTTCTTCTTTCCTATTTTTTAATTGGATTTTTTGGGGGGATGTTTAAGTTCTTTATATATTTTGGTTATTAACTCCTAGCTAGATACATGATTTCCAAATATTTTTTCTCATTTTTTAGGTTCCCTTTTCCCATTTTGTTGATTGTTTCCTTTGCTGTGCAGGAGCTGCTTAGTTTGATATATTCCCACTTGTTTCCTTCTGTTTTTGTTGTCTTTGGGTTTGGTGTCAAATCCAAAAAGTGATTGCTAAGACACATATCAAGAAGCTCACCTCTTCCTTATGTTTTCTTCTAGTTTTATGATTTCAGGTCTTATGCTCAAATCTTTAATCCATTTTGAGTTGGTTTTTGTGTATGCTGTAAGTCTGATAATGTACTTATTCTCTGAATAGAGGTAGCTCAGCATTTCTTCTTAGATACATACCTTTGCAAAATGATTCAGCTTGCTAAATTGTTTACTTCAGCATTTATCCACCCCCAGTCTTTTTATTTCATGCGATATATATATATATATACACATGTGTGTGTGTGTGTGTGTGTATTTCACTTAACCAAACATCATTTTCAGATAATTTATTTCTACTGGCACACAGACTTTTTATTTAAACATGTTATTGATGGTGTATTATTATTTTTTTATACAAAAATCTAGAGCATTTGTTATGCCTGAGCTCAGGTTTACAATGCAAACTACAATAGAAAAGTGTAGGCTATGAAAATTCTTTAAGGATAACAATAAATTTACTTATTGGCTGATACAAGTTTTATCTGGGCTTAAGGGCATACCTTGCTTTTATTTACATTGTACTGGAAATCTTGAAGAATGTAGACCTTCTCAATAATATGCATTTTCTCAAATTCAGAAGAGCACTATTGGGGAAACCGGGATGGCTTAGTGGGTTAAGCTCTCACTTTGCAGCCCCAGGGACTGAGGATTGAATCCTGGCCCTGGCCCGTGCCAACCCATATGCTGAACTGGGGAGTGCCCCTAGTTCAGTTCTCATGGGGGTGAGACCCCGGCCCAGTTCCTGCCCTGTGCAGCCCCTTGGCCATCTGTGGAATGAAACTGGAAAAACCAATGATGCACAACTATGGAGACTGTTCTGGGCCCTCCCCCTTCTCTCTGTCTCTGTCTCTGTATCTCTCTCTGTCAAAAACAATAAAAATAAATCTTTAAAAAAAAAAAGAGAAAAGCACTATTGATCCTATTTTAAGTGCACTTGTTTTATCTTTTTTTTTTTCCTAGCAGTAGATATATTAGATGTAGTCTGCTCTTTGGAAAACTTGCTGTTTAGCTTAGATGGGGTTATATGTTAAGTCAGTACTCAAAACACTAAGTTTTTTCAAGGTATTTTGTTTCAGTTTAAAAATACATATGTTAGTGAGTATTGTAATTATGACTTATAGATAGAGTTATTTCGAGTTATTTAGCTTATTTTTAAAAAGGTGCCCTTTTTCTTTTTTTGAACTTTGAATTGGAAATACTTATAAATTCAGTTTCCTTTTTTCTTTTTTTCTGTTTTTTTTTTTAAGATTTGTTTTATTGTTTGAGAGCAGGTGAAAGAGAGAGGGAGGATGGTCCAGAGCAGTCTCTATAGTTGTGCATCTTTAGTAGTCACATAATTCCATTCCACACAGGTGGATGTGAAACTGTGTAGGGCTGGAACTGAACTGGGGGCCTCAGGCATGGGAGGCGAGAACCTAGAACCTTTGCTGCCATCCTGGTGGCTATAAGTTGTACCACAGTTCAGCATATGGATTTGCATGGGCCGGGGCTGGGATTTAATCCCTGGACCTCAAGGTTGCAAGGCAAGCACTCAAACTGTTGAGCTATCCTAGCATCCCAAGATTCAGGTACCTTTTAAAGCAGTATTTGTATATATCATCAGTTTATAGTGAATGGGGTTCTTTTAAATAATGTTTATTTTATTAACTTACAAGTTTTATTTTTTCTGTATGTAAGAAACTTCTGGAAATAATTTTGCAGCTTTTATTTCACTATTGATACTTGTAATTTGAGAAATTGGAATATTAGTCTTGCCTATCTTTATTCTTTTAAAAGCTCTAATAGATATTTTTGTTTTTAACCCAACAGTGTCTTCTTATTGCTACTTTCCAAAAAAGCTTCTTTGGTAGCCACACTATAGAGAGAAGCATTTAGTTACAAACAAATATTTTAGTAGTTGTTAGCATTTCTATAATGATTATGTTAATGTTCACATAACTTAAGGGCAAAACAATTACCCAGTGTTAAATGAGTTAGGGTTTTCATTTTAATACATACATATAAATGCAGTTTATCAGTGCTGAATTAATGCCTTACTCTGGGGATTTAAAGTGTGATTGCTATATTATGTACAAGTACCCTGTCATTATATAATGGTGGCTATTTTTTGACAATAATTATATATATAGTTTGGCAAAATAATTTTTTGAATGGTAGAATTATTTTTTTAAATGTCCCATCTTAAAAGTGGGAATTTGTGTTCTCACAGTATTAATTATTTTGCACATAGCAGGCCTTTGAATTATGATACATATTAAAACTCACTCAATTGGTGGTGGTGGTATAATCTATGGTAGGAATAATAGGCAAATGAATGAGAAAGAACAGTGTTTAAAAAGCGAAATAAATGTATGCTATGTAACTGATATATTTAAGAAATTTCTTGTTTAGGGAAAGGTAGTTATTAGATAAGCAAGTTAGAGGAAAAGGGACACACTGCATAGTATTTTGGCAAGTTTCCTGAAATACGTATTTGTAGTAATTAGAGGTATATTGATTTTTAAATGTCACTCAGCTTTTATTCTCTTTTTTTTTTCTGGCATCTATGTGTATGAACAATGACTACTTTTACTTCTAAAGGGGTTTATCAAAGTTTTTGTGAACATTTGTTGTATAGGAAATAAATTACCACTATTTTTTTTAACTAACATTAAATTTATGATACTAGCAACAATTTGTGAATTAAAGTTTTATTGGTTGGATTAATTTCTTATTTGTCAATTGATGGCTAGGAAATTCTCCATTTCACAGTTGAGATTTGGGGACATTCTGTGCTTTCTACATGCATCCGGTAAACAAATTTAGTCATGTTTAAAAACTTCTACAGTATGCTAAAATGAAGTATTATATAATATCACTTATATTGCAAACTTAAGTAGCTTTTTGCTGTATTGGTTTAATTCAGGATTGTATTCATCACCTATTAGCATTCTTTTAGTGGCCATTAATGCTTTATAGGCCTTTAAAGAATGTCAGGGAATACATGATGTTTCCAGGAAACTACCTTATTTCATAAAATGTAAGGTGTTTTGAGACTATGTTTTCTTAGTCTTAATAGACTGAGTCAGTAGAAGGTAGTCACAGCCATCTCAAAACTGTCACCCTGTGATAATGATTATAAGAACTGTGGCATATCAGGGGTATCCTCCTTTCAGAGAAGTTAAAATATGAATAAATGCATATCCTGGAATTACTGAAGTAGGATTTTTGAAGTCACTACCTGAATTTAAAAGGATAGTTATGATAATTTTGTGTTCTAATTTTTTATGTTTAGACCAATATGGTACACTGAGAATTTTCCATTTGATTATTTTGCATTTGCAGTTTTTTTCCTTTACTTTAGCTACTAAGTATTCCATTCTCAGATTCAGCAATAGAATTTATATTCATCCTGGAGATAATTTTTTACCTGCTCTAAAAGGCTATTAACTTTCACTTCTAGACTCTGAGGAGAATATCTTGGCCTAGTTTCTTTGGGCAAGAGTATAGGCAGCGTGTTTTGTTTGTTTGTTTGTTTTTTGTTTTTTTGAATTCTCTACATACAGTAATATTAAGACTGGAGTTGTGTCCATTTGTTCATAGTGCCCATTAGGAAAAGGTGATAAAAGAAAGATGAGGTAAATATAAGAATATTTAATTATGCTCTTCTACTTTGTAGTACTCCACATTCCACAAGCACAATTTTAATGATCGTACTTCATTCACAATGTTTTAATGCAGTCAAGAATGATGAACCTTTTTTAAAAGTGAAAATAAGAAGGGAGGGATGATGCAGGGAAGATAACCATTATTTTTTCCTCCACCCTCTATATAGTTTGATTTTTATTTCTATGTGCATTTTTAGTAAGGAATGAGTTCATCTTATAAAAATATGACTTCATATTGCTTATAAAATTAAGATATGGCATTTGGTGCTCTTCATCGTCCTTTCAAACTTCCTTTGGTTTTACACCTCCAACTTAATTATCCCTTATTCCAGACATACTTGTCTACTCTTTGTCTTAAATCTTATGCATTCTCAGGACTTGGTTTAAATTTCTTCCTTTGCCTTAGCCACCCTTTAAGGCTAAGCCTAAATTCCATGTATTCAAAGTTTCCCGAATGTCTCCATAGCAAATACCTCTTACCCCACTACTGTGTAGTGGTGGATACCTGTATAAATAGTACTTATTGAAGAGGCCACCTTTTGTTAGGGTTATTTACAAGTATGTGTTTGGTTTTCCTGTTATTTTTGGGACCTAATTATTTAGGGTTTGAATTGTTTCCTTTAGTACCAAGTATAGACATACGAGTGTTTCTTAAATTGAATTCTTATAGATTTTTAAATATCTGCATCATTTCATTTACTTCTCCCCTAGGACACTATGTGATAATTTTGCTAAAATTATTAATATGTTAGAATGTTCTAAATTTCAGTTATTTTCAACATTTACTCACTCTTTTAGGAAATGTAAGAATTATTCCTTTGCTATTTACTATGCCATGGTTCAAAAGAAAGAATAATTGCATGGACATTAATTTTTCACAATATCTATTATATAACTTTTGATGATTATACAACCTTACATTTAAGGAAGAGTATTTTAAAAATAATGCCTTTTTTTTTTTTTTTTTTTTTTGGTAGGTTACTTCCTCAGAATGTTGGCCTTCTCTATGTTGGAGGTTATGAAAGACCCTTTGCACAAATCAAGGTATGATTGTTCATTTTCTAGTATACTTTTCCTGGACCTAGCTAGTTCACTTGTCTAGGAAACCCACCCCAAACCTTCCAATAACCATCAGCATATCAAAATATTGTGAATGTGTGAACTATTAATTTCATTTGCTTTTGCATATATCTCTGCTGAAAAAATAATTTAGTTTTGTAAAGAGTTGAATTTTGTAATATTTTTGACCTTACATAATACAGTTGACTTTGACCAAAGTCCTTCAGTGATTAGTTGAGAAGAGTACAATTGAGAGCCAGAAATTAATCTTTCATATTAACCCTTTTGCCATTAAAATTTTTTGACAGCTTTATTGAGGTATAATTAACATACAATAAACTACTCGTATACGTATATAAAGAATGCAATTTAATAAAATTTTGACATGTTTACACTTTTGAAACCATCACCACAAAACAATCAAGATAATGAAACCATCCCCCCAAAAGTTTCCCGTGCCCCTTTGAAATCGCCCTCATTCTCACTTTTTCTTTATCCCTTCTAGTCCTTAGGTGACCACTGATCTAATTGTGTCAGTATAGATTGCTTTGCATTAGCTAAAATTTTATATAAACGGGATCATACAGTATTCTGTTTTCCATCCCCTTTTGCCTTCTTTTACTCAACATAATCATTTTGAGATTTACATTGTTGCCCTTATCAGTAGTTCACTCTTTTTTTTTTGGTTGAGTAGTAGTCTATTATGCTATTAGAGCACAATTTGTTTATTCTTTTACCTGTTGATGGACATTTGGGTTGTTTCTACTTTTTGGCTATTTTAAATAAAACTGTTATGAACATTTGTATATCAGTCTCAGTGTGGATATATAGTTTCATTTATCTTGGGTAAATACTTAAGACATGGAATGGCTGAGTTACATTAAATGGCAGTTGTATGTTTCACTTTTAAGAAACTACCGAAGTATTTTCCCACCAGCAGGGTGTGAGATGCCAGTTCTCCCACATCCTCATCAGTATTTGATATGGCCAGTCTTTTTAGTTTAGTCATTCTTTTAAGTATGTAGTTTTAATTTGCAGTTCTGTAATGACTAATAATGTTTAGCATCTCCTTATGTGTTTGTCATCTGTACATTTCTAGTGAAGTGTGTGTTCAAATATTGCCATTTTTAACTGGGGTGTTTTTTTTTTTTCTTCTTACTGTTGAGTTTTGAGCATTCTTTGTATCTTCTAATAATAAGTCCTTTATCAGATATGTGATTTGCAGATATTTACTCCCAGTTATGGCTTGTCTCTTCATTCTCTTATGAAAGAAAATATTCACTTGAATATTTAGGGTTCTTAGAGAGCAGAAGTTCTTAATATTGATGAAATAAATTTTACTAGTTTTTTTTTTATGGTTCATGTTTTTGCCTAACCCAAAGTCACAAAGATTTTTCTTGAATGTATTCTAGAATGTATAGTTCTAGGTTTTACTTTTAGGTTTTAATCTATTTGAGTTAATATTTTCTGTATGATTGAAGTTGCAAAGTATAGAGAGGAATGTCACTCCCCTCACCCCATCTTTTTTGGGGGGGTACATGGATACCCTGTACTAAATCATTTGTTTAAAGACTACTTTTCCACCATTGAATTGTCTTTGCATCTTTGTTGAAAATAATTGACCATATATGTGTGACTCTATTTCTAAACTATTTTATTTCACTAACCTATGTGACTATCCCTCTACCACTGTCTTGATTATTGTAACTTTATAATTAAGTCATGAAGTCTGGTAATGTAAATTCTCTGACTTCGTTCTTTTTCAAAGTTGTTTTAGCTAATCTAGCTTCCTTTAATTTCCATGTGAATTTTAGAATCAGCTTGTCAATTTCAATAAAAATGCATAAAGGAAATTTGGTTTGGATCAATTTGAGGAGAAATGACATCTTAACACTATTGAATCTTTCAATTCATGAAGACCACACTATTTTCTATTTACTTAGAAATCTTTAATGTCTCTCAGCAATATTTGTTTTTTCACTGTATTGGTATTGAACATTTAAAAATAAATTTGCCTATAAATATTTTATATTGTGATCCTATTATAAGAGCATTTATTTCAATTTTTGATTATTCATTGCAGTATACAAAAAGATGATTAATTTTTATGTGTTTACTTTGAATCCTACAGTTTTACTATATTCAATTATTAGTTCTAGTAGTTCTTTTGTAGATTTTATAGGATTTAATGATTATGTCATCTAATAGGGAGAGTTTTTCTTATTCCTTTCTGATCTGGATTCCTTTTATTGCTTTTTCTTGCTTTACTACACTGGCAAAAAACTACTATACAGACTTGAATAGAAAGTATGAGAATAGACATCTTTGCCATGTCCCTGATCTTAGAAAAGTATTTAATCTCTTATCAATAATTGTTTTAATAGTAATATTAGGGAAGTCAGGATGGCTCAGTGGGTTAAGCTCTTGCTTTGAAGCCCTGGAGACCGAGGATCAAATCCTGGCCTCAGCCTGTGCGGATCCATATGCTGAACTGGGATGTGCTTCCCATGCAGGTGGCTCCCAGTTTGGTTCTCACCCCCTGGTTTGGCCCCTGGCTCGAGCGGGCATGCTTCTCATGCCAGAGGCCCCTGGCCCAGTTCCTACCCTGCATGGCCCACACCCACCTGTGTGGAATGAAACCATGTCAAAAACTGTTGATGTACAACTATGGAGACTACTCTGGGCCTCCTCTTTCTCTCTGTCTTTCTCTGTCTCTGTCAAAAATAATAAAATAAATCTTAAAAAAAAATAGTAATATTAGTTGAGGTTTTAGCATAGGTTCTATCTAGGCCTTCTTGTAAGAAATGGAATAATATTATGAATGTTTAAGGTAGTTAATAAGAAGGAAGGTTTGAGGTCATCCTTTTTCTTTGTTGTTATAATTTTTGTTAATGTTTTTTGACTGGTCTATAAAATTGTTTTTTGTTCTTTGTTTAATTTTCTGATTTTTCTTCACATTTGTTTCTTGTCTTCATGGGTTATCTTTCTCCTATTTATTTGAGAGTTTTGAGTTTAAATTTCTTTCCACTGCACATATGACTTATGTTTTTATGCTTTGAAAACCAAGACTTTTTCAAAATAGACTGAGCCTGAATAGGGCATTCAAGATATTTAATTCTGTGGCATGTAGTCACATTGTTGACATTTTTAAATGAAAAATCTTATTTATATTATCATCAGCTCCTCTTTAAATTCTTCCATTATTTACCTTAAATCAAAACACTCTAAAAAATCCATTGTCAAGATCTTAAGTTTTAGACTGTCTTGAACTTTTCTGTTTCCTTAATAATGACAAACATTCAGGTACTTTTTTTCCTTCTATTTTTAACATTCCTGGAACATGCGTGGAGTTGGAAAGAGTCTCTTTATAAATCTCCCTCACTATTCTGTTCACTGAATTCAGCATATAGCCAGGAATCCTAATAAGTTTCAGCAGGAACATTTCTGAAAGCCTAATTGTTTTCTTTCCATTGGTTTGGAAAATCCTGTTTCTCTTTATTAGAACTGAAATAACTAAAAGTGAGAGGTTTACCTGATATATTTATGAAGGGGAGAGAGAGAGAGTTATACATGTTTGAAAAACATACCCTAAGTGTATGTATATGGGTAATTCCTCCCATCACTCACCTGATTAACATAACTTTTTTTTATCCAGGCCTTTTCTAACAAGCCCAGTGACAGAGGTCAGTCCTTTGTCAACCCCTTTTTACCTGGATAATCAACTCAATAGAAAAATATTTATTATTTTACAGCATCTTTTTCCTTTGATGTTGCTGTGAGAAGGGTTTCTCTTATATACTATAAAACGATTTTTTATCCTTATTAAGTATTGAAGTTCTTTCATAATTCCTGTAGTTCTTATTAAAATGCTGTATAATGGGGAAAGCCGGGACGGCTCAGCGGGTTGAGCGCTCGCTTTGAGGCCACGAGGACCGAGGATCGAATCCCAGCTCCGGCCCAGGCAGGACCCACATGCTGAACTGGGGAGTTCCCACAGTTCGGTTCTCTAGCTGTCTCTGTCTCTGTCTCTCTCTCTCTATCTGTCAAGAGTAAAATAGAAATAAATATGCACTGAAGATAAAATAATTACTCTCTATAAATATAAAAAAGATATAAAAAAAAAATGCTGTATAGACCTCTATCTAATTAGATATTTCTAAGTTAATTTGAGAGCAATTTTAATATCATAGTTTAAATTCTTTAGATTAGGCTAGAAATTCAAAGTTCATTTTCTCCCTTGTCTTGCACCTCACTTCTTTTAGATATGAAATACCAGTATTTATTATATTCACATTTCTCCCATTAAACTAAATGTAATGATGCAGTGTTATGTGACATAGACATCAGATATAACCTTTAATAAGTGGAAATTGCTTTGCTTTCCTTAAGGCATATTCATTGTTGAATTTTTTTATATATCAAGATAGGAAATAGTTTACTTGAATATTTAGGAAAAGAAATTTTCATTCATTAATATCACAGGATTAAGTGTGAGGGCCTTGGTGTTAGAGGTTCTATTTGTACAGGAGATCTTTATAAAGATCAGAGAGAAAAGAAAAACAAAATGAATAACAGATATTTGGACAAGTATTAAATAAATTTAGAAATCTGCTACAGCATGACAATAGGTATATGTACTACTATTATTAACATATAACGTGAATCATTACAATCATTCTGCAGACACATACACACAGTCTTACATTGTTGCCCATCTTTTAGTTTTAGTTTTCTATTCAAGCCCTGATAAAGACATAAAATGTACAAACATGAGACATCATTATAACTTAATGAATCTTTATGCTAGTTTTGGGTTTCATTATTTTTAGGTTAAGATATTCCAACTTCCTTTTATTTTTTAATATCTTTTGTAAATTATTGGGATGGCTCTTAAAACAAAACAAAACAAAACAGTTCAGTAGTTGTATTATATATAACTTTCACCTAGGCAACAGTTCTGTTCTCAGACCATTGATCCCTTTGAAAATCCTATGAAAGCTATGGACTGCCATAGAAAAATACACACACACACACACACACACACACACACACTTCTACTTATAATTTCAGAGAGTTCATGCACCCCACTGAAGTGCATTTAAGCACCTTAAATTAAGAACTAGTGAATGAAATATGTTTTCTGAAGATTTACTATTAGCCCAAAAGGTATTTGGTTACAACTTTAAGGTTTTTAGGAGGAATTTGTCATCTGAATAACTTGATTTTAAACATGCATGATTATACTCTTATTTTATCTTAAAACATAATAAACTATGGGAAGCCAGGACGTTTCAGTGGTTAAGCACTTGCTTTGCAGCTCTGGGGACTGAGAATTGAATCCCAGCCCATGCCTGTGTGGACCCATATGCTGAACTGGGGTATGTTTCTCATGTGGGAAGCCCCAGTTCGGTTCTTACCCCCCACCCACCCCCAGTTCGGCTCTGGCTCAAGGATGCATGCCTCCCATGCGGGATATCCCCAGCCCAGTTCCCACACTGCCCAGCCCTGTCCACCTGTGTGGAACAAAACCATGTTGAAAACTGATGATGTACAACTATGGAGACTGCGCTGGGCCCTCCCCCTTCTCTCTCTCTCTCTCTGTCTCTGTCAAAATACAATAAAATATATAATAAACTAAAACACTGGTCATTTTATAATGAGCTGTAATATAGAGTAAGAAAGAGTTGCCTCATATGGTATCCATAGCAATTTTCTTCTGCTATAAATACAGCAGATTTCACCCTCATTCAAGAATAACTTTTTAAAACTTTTTGAGATATATTAAATTTCTAAATTTACTGGAGCGTGTGTGACATAGGGTTTTCTTATGTGATATGATTCATTATACATTTATATGCAGTCTTTGAAATTAAAAAGGGAAGTTTTGATTAAAATAAAATTTTGCTTAATTCCTAGTTGTATGCTTTCAAGCTGTCAGAAGTTTTTCAGCAGTCCCTTATTCTGGGAGGGTGGGGTTGTTTCTATATATCTTTGAATAGTGTCTTTATCTTGATTGTGTGTATATATTTCCTGTTATTCATAGTTTTTTTTCTTATAGACATGTTCAGGTTAAGTAATAGTTTACATTTTAGACCCATTATTCTGTGTTGTTTTCTAGAGCATTTCATAGTCTTATTAAAAATCTTAATGCTATTCTCATAGGTTTGTAGTCCTGGAGGCTCCACTTAGCAGCCCAAACCCAGAAAACCAAGCAGGATTGAAGCCTGTCAACATCACTTTTAACCACCTTAAGGGTTATAGTTATAGAAAGGAACGTCTCAAGGCCACAGGGCTGTTCTTCCCTGCAGGGCTTAGTATTAGTTGCCTTTTCCAGTTCTGACAGCCAAAGAAGTATGTGAGACTGAGACTTAGTCACACTGTTTTCACTTTGACTCTGCAGAACAACTAAAAAATGTCTTCTGTATTTTAACTATGAATTCCATGTAGCAACCATATATGAAAAGTAAGGAATATAACCATTATTCTGAGGCAAATATTTTGCAGTCAGTATTGTAGTGCCCCCTTATCCACAGGAATATGGTCCAAGACCCCCATGGATGTCAGAAACCATCAGTAGTACTGAACCCTACATATACTATGGGTTTGTTTTCTTTCTATACATACATAGTTACGATAAAGTTTAATTCATAGATTAGGTACAATAAGGGTTTAACAATAATAACTAATAATAAAATGGAACATTTATAACAATATCCTGTAATAAAGGCTATAAAAATGTGGTTTCTCTCAAAAATTTTTTGTACTGTACTCACCCTTCTTGGGATGATGTGAGACAATAAAATGCCTCTGTGAGTAAGCATTGAATACAAATACTGATTGTCGTATAGCTGAGATGGCTACTAAGTAAATAATGGACAGGTAGCATATGCAGAGTAGATACGCTGGACGAAGGAATGATTCAGGTCCTGGGCAGGACAGAGCAGGAAGTTGCAATATTTCATTATGCTACTCAGAACAGTGTGCAGTTTCAAATAATGTATGGATTGTTTATTTCTGAAATTTTCCATTTAATGTTTTTGAACTGTGGGTGGCTGAAAGCGTGGAAAACAAAACCACAGACAAGAGGGGACTGTTGTACAGCTAAATTATTCTTTGCCTCATAACCTGGTTCTGTACCTGCTGAAGGGCTGTGTGCCTTTGGTCACACTCTCATACGCTAAGCTTTCTGTACTTGAAGTTTTACAACTCTTTATAGTCAAGGAAATATAAGATGGGTGTTTGTATTCATATTCATATGCAATAGATGTAAATAAATAACGACCTCTTTGTTTTTGAAATTATATTGAAAAATTCATGAAACTATCCCTTAGACTATTTTCTATTAAAAAAGTAGAACCCTTTTCCTTTAAAGTGTATTGAACTTAGATTATTATTATTATTTTTTAAATATTATTATATTTTATTGTTAAATTTAATGGGGTGACATTGGTTGGTAACAATTAGATAGTTTCCCGATGAGATTGTTTTTTATTACTTAAAAATATTTTTGAGATGGCTATTAACTTGTCAATTTTAATTTTTAGGATAAATTTAAGGTAAAGTATTTATTTGGGGTCTCACAGTTATGAAATACTAAAACAACTAGGGAAACTGATGTGGTTTGTTTGCTGACTGATGATCTTTTAGAAAATACGTGGCTTATTAGATCAACACTTTTTACTAGAAGAAATTATTTAACATCCCTAATTTAAACCTTTAAAATATCTGAAGTATTATATCAAATAAAGATGATGTTCCTAGAATTTAGTATTCTAGTACACATGCATATATTTATATATGTACAACGTAAACCAAAGTTTTAAAATAAATGTGATGCAATACCTATATTTTCAGTTCTGTTCTGTTTGTTTTTCTGTTAATTTGGTTTTTAAGTGTTAGTCTCAACTCACTAAATTAACTTCTCTGTTGAAAAATGGGTCACAACTCACAGTTTGGCTGACACTACTGCAGGGTAGTACTTGTTTAGCTAATGCTACCATATGCTTCTGGCAGGAAAATGCCACATTTATGCAGTGCGGATGATAGTGGGAGCTTTCCTGCCCTTGAGTTGATGATAGCCCTGTGGTGGCTTTAGAGGGGAAGGAAACTGATGAGATGTCATAGTTGCTGGGAAGGAGGAGGAAAGTATAGAAAAATACAAATGAGAAATGAATTAAGATGTTTTATGGTGCTAAGTAAAGCTATTTTCTGTTTCAAAAAAAGTCTAATTCTTAAGAACAGAAGAGAGCCTTCTTATGCCTACCCTGTCTTTAAATGATTGCATATATTTTGAGGGTAGAGAAAGAAAGGTGAGAGCTCCCCTAGATGAAAAAAATAGAAAGAAGTAGAGGTGAATGAGAAATTGAGAGAAAACAATTGAATCAAATATAGGTTTGTATGACATATTCATTGAACAATGATAAATTCTCTGTGGCACTGTAAATGAAGAGGCAAATTTTTAGTGTATCGTATTGCAGTAAAGAGGTCGGATGTGCTTAGCCCTTTGTTGGATACAGATTCAAAAAATAAAAGAAACTTAAAAAAGAAACCCTCATGGAAGTCACCCTACTTGTATATAGTAGCTGCTAAATTTCTGACAACTTTTTATCTGACACACTTGCTGACAGAGTGCTTCAAGGTCACTGCTGGGCTCTAAACAGAGCCCATATTGTGACTTCCATGCATTGCTTACTAACAAGTCACGTAGTAATTGCAGGTGAGGTTCTAAAAAGTATTCTATAGTAGTGATTCTTTTGCCATTTACCAAGGGGCTTTGGGGAGCATTACTGCCAAAATTGAGTTACACTATGGCTTATAACTGTACATGTTTCAATTTCAGTAATTATATCTTCATGTCCTTAGAAAACTTATCTATAAGATTATAAATTCCATACAGGCTGAACTGTGTCTTGTGCCTGAGATAGAAAAGCACTAACTAAATATTTGATAGCATTATTATTGAAGAATGCTTAGGAAACCAATTGAGGTATAATTGACATATAACATTGTATTAATTTCAAGTGTACTACAACATATTGATGTGTATATGTGTACATTGCGAAATGATCGTCACAATAAATCGAACATTTGTCACATTACATAGTTACAAAAATTTCTTTTTTTCTTGTGATGAGAACCATTAAGATCTATTCTCAGTAACTTTCATATATGCAATACAGTATTATTAACTATAGTTACTATGCTGTATGTTATATCCTTTTGACCTATTTATTTTATAACTGGGAATTTTTACCTTTGACCCTCTTCACCCATTTTGCCCACCCCCTAAGACCCTACCTCTGGCAACCACCAATCTGTTCTTTGTATCTATGAGCTTGGGTTTTTTTGTTTTGTTTTTTTTTAATCATTAAGTATTTACCATGAAGTTTATTAAAATATTTAAGATTCTGGTTCTAATTATAATACATACATATTTACTGCCTTAAAAACTTTATTTTCTAATCTGTTATATCCCAAGTTAGGATGTATTTGAAGTAACACAGTAATTTTATTTTCTAATTTAAGATTGTGGTTGTAAATGATTGTTAATATCAATAACTTTTAAAAAAATATTTATTTATTTATTTATTTATTTATTTATTTTTGAAAGAGAGAGAGATACAGAGACAGAGAGAGAACTGAACTGGGGGAGCTCCCAGTTCAGCATATGGTTCTGCATGGGCCGGGGCCGGGATTTGATCCCCGGTCCCCAGTGCTGCAAAGTGAGCGCTTAACCCACTGGGCCATCCCGGCTTTCCCAATAACTTTTTTTGAAATGTAGATTTTGTGAAAATATTATTCTGAGAACACTTTAA
>PVKE010020806.1:0-27146 GCA_004027555.1 Craseonycteris thonglongyai
TCACATCATTCATGCATCGTATTATGTGCCCATCACTCAGTATCAGTTCCCCTTCCATCACCGCTGATTTGTGTTCTATCTCAAGAGATTTTCAACAATTTACCCTAACAACCTAACTTTTAAGAAGAATAAATAACAAAAGCACGTATAATAAAGAAACCTAAAACCAGCAGTAGATGGTGGTTGTATAAAATTATTCATCCACCTGAGAGAATTAAGTATATGAAAATTATATCTGGAGTTTTTCTCCACAAGGCATTGTAGCGATGTTAAGAGCAAAGGAGGAATTCGTTCGATAGAGTCAGGTCCTAACCAGCTGGAACTGCTACCTCATATAGCTTATGACACAGGAGAGACACTTCAGGAGTATTTTCTATTCCTTTGCTCATTGTGACATCTGTAAGATGCTGGCATGATACAATAACTTGGACTTAGATGGACTCTTGAAACCAAATTATTGGGTCCTTATTTTATGGTGAGAGAGTGTTCTGGCTGAAAAAGAAAGCACGACACTTAGGTACAACAGAGTCAAATATTCAGAGAAGTGAGGTTGTTATTTTAGCACTTGGATTTTTCAATATATTATTCAGCTTGACTTAGTGTAATTGTGAGAATTCTGAAGTACAGTTACTAAGCTGATTCCACATGGAAAAAATTTGATGCTATTTGGCCAAACATGACTCTAAAGTAGTGGTCCGTATCCAGATACTAAACAGGTCCTTGGAGTTCAGAAAATAATGACAGAGGCTGCTCCAATCGTTTGGTCAGAGTAGCAAGTGATATGTGCATGGGATTTGCATAAAATTCTCAAACCTTGGACAAGGGTAGTTAGCATTTCTGTATCTCAGTTACCTCATGGGTAAAGTGGGGATCAGTGTATCCACTTCTATGACCGTTATAAGGCTTAAATAAAGTAATCCCATAATGCACTTCCAATAGTGCCTAGTGCATGTTAAATGCTCTGCAAACATTATCATTATTATTAGGACACAAACTTGTGACATATAGTAGTGTAGGGCCTTACAACTTCACAAATGTGTGCTCCATAGACCAGCAGCAACACCATCACTGAAAAGCTTATTAGATGAGAGAAGATTTGCAAAGTTCAGCAGTTGCAAGAACAAGAGTTACCTCCATTCCTGATCTCATACTCTGTTTCCCTGCAGGGCTTGCTGGTTTGTACATCAGCACACGCGACAACAAATGTGCCCTCGCATACTTGGTTCTTGTTCCCAAATCACCTTAGTGCTTCTGGGTCCTTAGAAAAGTTTTTCTACTTAATCCCACGGTGTCAGAGAAATATACACAAAGGGCCCTGAAATATCAAAATAGAACTATTCATCTTACATACGCATCACTAAGAGGGGCCCACGCAATGTTCTGGAAGAGTCAGTTCCAAAGTCTCTGTCCCCTCTCACCAGCAAATTCTGACTTGCTGAAAATAAGTGACTCGGATTTTTGAGGATTCCAACTTATAGGTTACTCAATTTCATTGGAAGACAGTAAAGACAACGAATGGGCCAAATACTGGAGGTCGATCAAAGAAATAACTGGTGCCAATTACCTGCTCTGAGTCTTGAAGCATACATATTGAAAAATCTACTATTGTGCAAATATATAAGGGTTAATAGTTTTGCTCAAGAGTTGTTTTACTCTAGTTAGACAAGTGTATCCCATCAGAGGAAATCCAGAAAAGAACCATTTTCAAGTTAAGAGAGCTTACTAACTAAAGTTTCTCTCAGGTGCAGAAATCTCCTAATGATAGCATCACATTCATTTTGTTTTTTTTAAGATTTATTTTATTTTTTGACAGACAGAGAGAACGGGGAGGACCCAGAGCAGTCTCCATAGTTGTACATCACCAGTTTTTGACATGGTTTCATTCCATAGAGGTGGGCGGAGCCCGTGCAGGGCAGGAACTGGGCTGGGGGCCTCCTGCATGGGAGGCATGGCCCTTTGAGCCAGGGTCTGAATGGGGGGGGGCCAAGAACAGAGCTAGGGGCCTCCCACAAGGGAAGCACACCTCAGTTTAGCATATGGGTCCACACAGTCAGGGCCGAGATTCGATCCTCGGTCCCCGGGGCTTCAAGGCAAGCACTTAACCCGCTGAGCCATCCCGGCTTCCCCCATCACATTCATTTTTACCTGGCCTTTTGGAGGCACAATGTGCTTAATAAACTCAATGGCTGCTCTGGTTGGGAGATGTCTGAGCCCAGGGAAAGATGGTGCTATTATAGAAAACTCCGGGGGCAGATAAGACTTCCCCTAGGCTAAGTTCTGCTTGCTATATCTTCAGAGGAGAATTTATTAATCTTGCTCCTTATTGAGTGTGAATCAGATTTTTTATAAGGACTAGAATTTCCATGAGTCAGAGACGTAGGCTCCAGTAAGTTTTGAATCCCTGTTTCCATTCTTACACATGTTCTAAATCATAATGCGTAAATCTTAGTACAAATCAAGCTTCCTTCTCAAGTGTTTCAGCACCATAAATGGTTTGCATAACCCTGTGGGTCATCAACTCTTCTAATTTACTGAAGGCCTGAGTGCACTTAATAATTGCTGGACAGTTAACGCCAAAGCTAGTCATCATTGGTTATTTACTCCTCTTTTCCTCTATAGCAAAGGAGAAAGCCAAATTCCCGTAGCTGTTCCAATTCTCCCCTGCCCAAGTGGAGAGAGGGAGAGAGAGAGAGAGAGAGAAGAAGGGGTGGGGGGAGAGAACTCTTGCCAAGGCAGATTGTACGTAATTTTCTTTGCTTCAGAGCTGCCAGTTTTCCTAAGCACAGAATCAGAACTAAGACATCATCCTTGAGCTTTACAATTCTAATGTGCCCTGGCATTTGGATTAGCCTAGGATCCAGGGGGATAAGGAAGCGGTAGATTCTCCTTTTTTTATTTTGATTGTTTTTGACAGGGAGAGAGAGAGAGAGAGTGAGAAAGAGATAGAGAGAGATACAGAGACAAAGAGAGAACTGAACTGGGGGAACTCCCCAGTTCAGCATATGGGTCCGCACGGGCCGGGGCCAGGATTCTATCCTGGGTCCCCGGTGCTGCAAAGTGAGCGCTCAACCCACTGAGCCATCCCGACTTCCCCTAGATTCTCCTTCTTTAACGGTTTATGCTTTGTTTCCAGTCTTCTTTTGCTGTTCAGAGAAGCTTGCTTTCAATAGTCTATCTGAGGTACAAAAGAGAGAAGTCTAGGGTGGCCTTCCAGGGGTTTGGAGGAAAAGGCAGGCATACATATGGTTGAGACCATCCTTCAATTACAGACTTTTCTTATATGTCAAGAAAAACAGAATACTGATTAATTTCCAGATTTTTAAAGTAGAGATAAAGGGACTTGGGGGAAATTTTGAGTGATCAAAAGGGAAGAAATGCCTAAGGTATAAGGATCTACACAGAACACCCATATTTTCAAGTTCTCATTTCCAGCAAACTATCCTCCTCTCAGCGAGCTTCTGCTTCCTGAATTGACCTATCATTTTTAACTTGTCTAACTAGGACCACAAATTATAATCAGAACATGAGACATCACTGAGAATTAGCAGAACTGCGGTTGTGTCTCCAATGTTGCCAAATATCACTGGGGATCTTAAAAAGGGGATAAAGCACGCAAAGAGCAATAGAAGCTTTGCTTTTGGAAAATCTCTCAAGAGCTTCAAGATATCCCTCCTGTGTGTTAAAAATACATCTAAAGATCCAGGAACAATGATTATCTTTCTGTTTTATTAGAGAAGCTGCTATCGTTTTGTTAACAGCCCTCTGCCTTGCTTAGGCCACCCAGAAGTAAGACCTTTCAATCACTTCTGGTCTGTGGAAAACTCCCCTGAGAAGACAGACCTATTTTATCAGTTGTCTTTTTGGGAACTGACAACAACAACAAAATGTAATTTACTACCGTAAGGTGCTTTAGTAGCAGTGGTTTTGCAATAGTAAATGCATTTTACAATCAAATTATTAAAAAGTTTGAATAGTAATAATTATAGCACATGTGTTCCTTTTCCAACGTTGGAAAATATTTTTGACATGAATATAGCCTGATTGGAGTTGGCTTCTGAATTCAATTCCTGAAGGCAATATGGAAAAGAAGATGCTCAAAGGTATGGCCGTGTCTCTTCATTTTCCTATTTTATTCCTCTGACTCATCTCAACTGAAGAAAATAAAAATGTTTGCATGTGTGTATGACCAGCCATAATGTTGATCTTGTGATGTTGTAGCTGGAGATGTTTTTAGCACAAACTTTTGAGACAGGCTTTTTAATTTGAATCCTGCTTCCGGCACTTAAACTAGATATATAACCTTGGGTCATTTATCTAACTTCTATTATCTCCATTTTCTTACCTGGAAAATGAGGATAATGAAAGTATCCACCTCACGAGGCTGGTTTTGAGTGGTAAATGAGTTAATATAGAGAGAGTACTCAGAACATAATGAAACTGGCAAATAGCTAAATGTGTTATTTTTCAGTTGAAAAAATAAAAAAGTGAAGCTAATACTTCTTACACTGGTCTTGGAATTTGTTTCATTATACCTCGTATTTTGATGAGATGTATGGATTGTAAGGTTTCTGCTAGCTTTTCTGAAGTCAATTCTTTTTTTTTTTTAAGATTTATTTTATTGTTTTTGACAGAGAGAGACAGAGACAGAGAAAGAAAGAGAGAAGGGGGAAGGCCCAGAGCATTCTCCATAGTTGTACATCATCAGTTTCCTACACAGTTTTATTCCACACAGGTAGGTGGAGGCCGTGCAGGGCAGGAACTGGGCCAGGGGCCTCCCGCATGGGAGGCATGCACCCTCAAGCTAGGGGCCAAACTAGAGGGCAAGAACTGAACTGGGGACCTTGCACAAAGGAAGCACCCCCTGTTCACCATATGGGTTTGCACAGGCCGGGCCCGGGATTTGATCTTCAGGGCCCAGGGCTGCAAAGTGAGTGCTTAACCCGCTGAGCCATCCGGGCTTCACCTCCTGAAATCTATTCTTGTCAATATTTCTATTTCAGACCCAGTGACCTGAAAATAGCATATTTCCATTCTGTTAGCTCAAGCCTGTAACAGTTACAAACATAGCTATTACATGTAGTTGAACCACACCTTGCACATTCATCATTCGGGGGGTGACCGATTCAAGATCATGTGTTCATTTCATAATTATACACAAAGAACACTGATGAACATGGAGTCTGATTGTAATTTGTAATATGTGTCTCACCTGGTACTACCAATCTCACCATTCTTTTTAGAGAAAATTCCAATCCTGCTAAAATGATTTGCAAAGATTCTGTTACTTTGCAAATCCTTAAGTTCGATAAAGTAAAACTTATGATGTCAACAATGTTATCGTTAGCTAAGTACAGTGCTCATGCTAATTCTTATTTTGTCCTCATTTTGGATTCTTCGCTGAATTATTGTCATCAGTGTTTCCTCCCATTAAGCAAGTAAAAGTCCTGGAAATATGGTGTTCCCCATCCCCACCTCATTTCTCTATGACACCCCTGTCTAAACCACTGAGTAAACGTAACAAGTGCTGGTTAGTTAAGGAAATAAAAGTGTTTGTTACATACAATTCAGTCACTGGAGCGAGCTGGAGACACTTTTATTCTGAGTACAATAATTTACCACAGAGAGTGCAGTTCCAAGAACTAAGTATACACAAACTCCTGAGAACCCTCGCCGTGCTGTCAGAAACCTATCTTTAATTGCCTGCTGCCAAATGATGTCTGTGGCCCTGTCACCCTGACTAGCCCCGTAGGTCTCATTCACACTCCTTCTAATTGGCAGGCCCCCACTCTGGGCACCTCCGTGGCCCTTGTGACATTTTTTTAGGCAGATAACTTGACACTGCACATTTGGCTGGAAGCCTGGTACTATGGGATGTCCTTACATCCACCCCCCATCATTAACTCAGTTCATCCTCTTGAAATTCCAGCCTAACCATTTTGCAAATTATATTTCAGGGCAGAAAGATGTGGCTGCCTCAGAGAAGGACCAACTCGTTCACCTATTCAAAGAAGGAAGCTTTGGTTCCCGGGGCGGGAAAGGTGTTTTCCATGAGAAGGAAGGAGGGAGAAGACTATCATCGTATCAGCTTTTCAGGAGTTGCGGAAGCCTAGTGTGTGACGTTTGGTTTCCAACACAATGTGGCAGCAGGCTTGGAAAATGTGATAACAGCTTTTGTGACCTTGGGGTCTGGAACCAGTTTCCCTGATTGAAGTCATATAAGTTCAGCTAAATTTGAATGTGTTGTAAATATTTATCTGGCAGCCTGACATACAGTTGTTCCTGAAATTATGGGGTAGCGTCTTATCTTTCCAAGTGTATAATTTTTGAAATGCTCCTCTGGATTGTGTTTAAGATTATAAATAAGACTGAAATATTGTTTGATGCTAAGGTTTTCTCAGGCTTCAAGCCTGTTTAAAAGAATAGGGGCTATTTTCCTGCAACTTTTGTTTTTTGTTTTTCTCTATATATTAAAGACTGCAATGAAAAGCTGCTTAGAGACTAAGCCTTGATGAAAAACATAAACAGTCTGCTTCAGCTAGAGCGATATGTTTTCCTTCACATTTCCAGAGATGCTGAGATACAAGATCTCAGGTCCAACCAGTACTTTGTGTGAGAAAACTGTTAGTATGCAACCTTCCTTTCCTGAGAATTCTTGAGTTGAGTAGCAGCAAAATAGGCAGGAGACAAAACAGGCAAGGAGGCTATTTAATGGACTTGTCCTTTGTTGCTTTAAAAGCTACTCTGAGCCACCCTTGCTGAGACACTGAGGCGTGTGAAAAAACAGAAGCTCAAACAGACTAGAGCAAGTGTCTTAAGGGGCTCTTCTTCACATAGACCACTCCTCTCCCATTGACTACCACGGCATCTCAAACAGCAGGCTGGTGACCTATGGGGAGAATGTGGGGAGAATCAGCGGACAGCCAGGATGAAGGGACTGACAAGAATGGAAATATCCAGGGTTAAATCTGTGACCAAAGGTGAAGATACACAGCCACTTATTGATGACCCAAGCCCATCCCAGTGGTTGTGGTTTCATTTATTGGAACAGCCTATTTAATTATCTAATTTTACTCTTACATCTCTGGGTGTTTTTAACAGCTGGGACCATTCCTAGGATTATCAGCAATTCCCAGTTCAATTTAGAGGTTTCATTGGGGAACTTTGCCATGTGATCCAAGAAGACAGTCAACCTTGCAGTCAGCTAATACACATACAAAATTTTTGCACTGACACAGATCCTATAGCTTTGTCATGCTTTCGATTCCATCTGCAGTGCATATATATATATATATATATATATATTTTTTTTTTTTTTTAAGTTTCCCTCTAAATTTGAATCTTACTTTCATGGTCTTTTAATATATTTTTATTTATTTATTCTTGACAGGAAGACAGAGAGATACAGAGACAGAGACAGAGAGAGAACTGAACTGGGGGAGCTCCCAGCTCAGCACATGGTTCTGCACGGGCAGAGGCTGGGATTCAATCCCCGGTCCTCAGTGCTGCAAAGTAAGCGCTTAATCCGCTGAGCCATCCCGGCTTCCCGACAGTGTTTATATTTAACAATCATTTATTAAAAGTGTATTGTACATCAGGGTTTAAATTGCTCTTGGGGACATAAAGTTGAATCAGACATGGACCTTAATTTCAGGCACTTAACAGTCTTATAGAGGAAAGAGGCTGAACAGGGTCTCCAATCCAACCAATTACAGTATAATTTCATAAGCAGGATGCTAGAGAAATGTGTTTGAGATAGGACCCAGTAGTAATCTCATCAAATGTCTTAGAAGCAGGAGTAACCAGAATTTTTAATCTTATAATGGAGGTATTTTTGTCAAGATGGAGGGTGTTGTGCAACAGTCTATCTAAAATAAAACATTTCCATTTAGGGCTTTCTATCCCATTTTGCTTTAATATTGAATAAAAATGTTTCGTATTTCAAACCCAGGACAAAAGTACATCACACATATAAGCAGACATTACAATGTAGGACTGGGAGAAAGAGTATGTGACATGAATGTTTAGTCCCTTTATGCCTGCTATAGATATATAAGTTAATCATAGCTCTTTTTCTGAATTAATCTTAATTTAGCCTCTTTACACAGCTTTCAGTCACTAGTAATCAATACTAGTACACATACCAGATGAAATTTATTTTATCACCCCAGGTATAAGTATTTCAGATTCTAAAGTAAAAACCATCTTATTTGCTGAATAGTAATTATTAATAATGGATATATATGTTCTGCATTTTGCAATTTCATTTTTCAAGTATATCAACTTTATCATCATAAATTATTTCAAATACCAGCAAAATGAGTAAGAAATGTGTAGGTTATCAACAAAACAGTTCTATATTGCCACGAAACCTATTTGGGATTAATTCTACTTTACAGCACACCACTGAGGCATTCAAAAAGTACACACTGACCCCAAACCACAGTGTTCATAAGTGTAAATTAAAATATAATAATAGTAATAATAATAATAATAAGTAAATTTTATGGATTTAAACATTCCCATATGTATTGCTATAGAATCAGTTCACTGTATTAAAACTCTAATTGTTGGCTACAATTATTTTCATTTATTTAAAAATAATGTGAGCACATAGAACTCTTCTACAAATCCTAATGTACCTGTTCTAGTCAGGATAGCATAAGTTATGCCGCAATAATGAACAACCCCAACTTTCAGTCTCTTAATCAACAATTCACTTTGTTATCATGAAGAGCCTCTTTAGATCTTGGCTAGTTTATGGGCAGCAGTACCACCTGTCGTGGCTCGACTTTGTTCCCTCAACAACAGTATAGACTTTCAAGTAAGCCTCAGCAAGGGAAGAGAAAGACAGAGAGTAGAGAAATGGAAATTAAGTAACTTCATCTGGAAAAAGCATGCATCACCTGTACTTACTCATTGGCCAAAACAAGTCACAAGCTGTTCCTCAGTTCAAGGGACAGGCGAGTACAATCTTACTATGCTGTCCATGTTGGAGAGGGAAAAAGAATATCAGTGAATGAGTAATATTTGCCAACATGTCTTAAGTTTTTTCTGCCTCTTACACTTTTGTCTTAAGAGATATGTCACTCAAGACATTGTATTTGAGATTCAGATCATGAGACAAAGTCTACATGGTTTAAATAGTCAAACACTACATTAGTTGACATGGTAGCACATCGGTGCTCTGGGAAGGCCAGAGTCAAGTTTGGAATCTCTGAAGACGGAAGCCATACCCAAACCCCAGTGGGAGACTGCCCAAATGGAGAACTGCACCATCACCTCTACTAGGACAGGAGGCAAACCCACAGCTGCCCCTGCTGATTCTGGTTTCTGCACACCAGCATCTCCATCACTTCTAACGTCCCTTATATCCTTGCCAGAAAGTGGCTTCTAAGCAGGACTGTTATGTGGACACCTAATGAGTAGAGCCAAGGTCATATGACCTTCTCAATATGCAAAGGAGTATGAGAAAGTGAGTTTAGTCCCTCTTATGAGACAGATTCTCAATAAAAAACAAAAACCAATTGTTCACAAACACAACAATTTCCCTCACAACACTAACCCCTGAGGATATTACTGTTCTAGCATTAAGTCCATAGTTTGCATTAGGGGTCAGTTTTGTTGTGTACATTCTATGGGTTTGGCCTAATGCATAAGGACACATGTCCATCATTACAGTATCATACATAGAATATTTACTACCCTAAATATCCTCTGTGCTTCATCTATTTATCCCTTTCCCTCACCCCTTTCCTGGAAACCATTAATCTTTCTATTGCCTCCATAGTTTTTTTTCTTTTCCAGAATGTCATACTTGTATAGTTGCAATTATACAGTATTGTAGCCTCCTCATATTGGCTTCTTTCACTTAGTAATATTCAATTCAGGTTCCTTTTTGTCTTTTCATGGTTTGATAGCTCATTTCTTTTTAGCAATGCATACAAGTCTATTGTATGGACTGTACCAAAGTATAGTCACCCATTCACCTACAGAAGGACATATTAATTTCTTCTAAGTTTTAAATATTATTAATAAAACTGTTACAAACACATGATTGCTAGATTTTGTGTGGTCCACTAGACTTTTAATGACTCAAATAGGAATATATATATTGTTCATCCAATACAGTAACTGGAATTTTACACAGAATTACCTACTTTATACACAGAGTAGACACTCATAAATGCTTGCTGAGTGGATATTTCAGAACAAATCAGTAAGGGTAAATTGATCAATCTGCAATTTCCATTGTTTTCACTTTAACAGTAACTGACTTCTATTGAGCATTTATTTTATTCCAGGTAATATAGTAAGTGCTTTATCTGTTTTATTTTCTTTAATTTCTACAATAAGCCTATGAAGTATATTGTTCTATTACTCCAATTTTACGTATAAGGACATTGATGCTTAAAGAGATTAAGCAACTTGCCCAAGATTATGCATTTGCACAGTGGCTAAGTCAGAATCTAAAGCTAAGAAGAGTGATCTCCAGAATTTAACCATCACTCTATACCACGTCTATTTAATAGATGGGAATACTTTGCTTTAGAAACGTCAAGCTGATTTCTGGGTAAATGGAAGTATGTTCATTATGTTAACTAATATTGCACATCTCTTCTAAGCCCTGCTTATGACACAGTGAAGAGGGGGAGGGTGCAGACCTCTAATTTTATTTCACAATAGAAGATAAAATTTTCTATGAAACTGCAGAATATCGGTAAATTAAAAACATAGTTTTTTCTGCTATTATTACAGCATAAGATCAGTACTGCAAGATTGAGTTTATTCTTCTTTATTAAAAACATATTAAGCAATGTATTGCTTTTAATAAAACTATTCAAAGCATGAAACAATTTATGATGTAATACTAGGGTGGAGGAAAACATAAACATGGATTTTTGATGTAAGCGGGGATGAAATTTAGCTAGATTTAAAAAAATAACTTAAAGACACCAATTTAAAAAAGTATATGCCAGAGACTTAAAGTTCAGTATGTATAGTTGTAATCCACAACAATGATTCCTATATAAACTTGCAATGAATTTATTATTTGAAGTATGTAAAGAAATAGCTTAAATAATACTCTATTATATCAAACTCTTTATCAAGAAGATGATATTAATTCAATACTTAACATTCGATGTGCTGCGAGTTATTTTAACAATTTATTTTAAGATTACAGCTTAAGTTGCATCATTTATATGTGTAAGATTTTGATTTAAAAGCATTGTGAATGACCTCTTATAGTGATAGTGTACTAGAAAATTTATGAGAGATTATGAAAACTTTACATATTTTTATTAAATTAATCAGAATGGAAAATTCATCACCTCACACATCACTAAGATATACAAAAATGTATATGAACATATGATATAAATTACTGATAATTTTAGAGTTCTCAATTAAGAGAATTCCATATTCAGCAGAATCTTATCCCTCTCTAATATACTTCATGGAATTCAGAGACATTGGGTGAAAAATGTGGTTATTTTTTATGTGCAATTAGTACCTTACCCTTTGGAAATTAAACCAAACCTCTGATAACTATTTAGAATATTCATAAATGGTGATTGGTAAATTATAGTCAACTAGAATACTTTTGAGCGGAACTGAAAGATGAGTTAAAGCATTCCTTAGTTGGCAGGCCCTCTGAGTTCAAACACCAATGTGAACACTGTTGAACTGTGAATGCCTGGGCACATCACTTAACCTTTATGTGTTTCCATTTTCTTATCTATACAATGAGGCTAATAATACTGATTGACCTCATAACATTTAATTAGGCCACTGGGAAGCTCTTTGAAAATCCTAAGTATCATTTGTTGGCACTTAGCTTCATGAAAGGTTCGTGTTTTTAACACACTGTGGTTTCAGGATGTGTTGGGTACAACTCCTGCCAACTTCTTGTTTTTCTGCCATATCTTTTCTGAGCTTCCTTTGAAGTCCACGGGAATTAGGGTGATTGAAGGCACTTAGGAGAGGCTGTGGGCATGAGAGTGTGTTTTCTGGCATGTTCATAGTAGGACTCTCTCTTAGTGAAGAAAAATGCCATGCTTCTCAATGGGAAAGGAGCTTGACGACTTCTCAGGTTTACGCGTGGGTAAATTCATGATTGCTTATGGAACTTAAGCCCTAGAGGAGGAAGATTTTTGGCAAAGACAGAAAAAATGTTTAAATTATTCGAAATAACTTCATGCACTTACTGTTAGGGAACATAAAGAATAGTGGGCTCCTCTAAGGGAAGATTATGTTTTTTACTTTCTGTACAGAGTACATAGTCACTGTTCAATACATGCTCATTAAAGAATTCATGATGAATGGGCAAAAACCAGTATAATAGTAGCATATTATAACTATCATATTATTTAACATTAATGCAGCATCTAGAATACGTTTATTACTTTTTAACTCTTTTTATGTGTCTTCTCTTTTTTAAAACATTTACCAGAATGCTTGCAGCACTACTTATAGGAATGTATTATATGACATACTTCTATGCAAAGCTTTAAAAAAAAAAAGGAGAGAGTTCCATCATACTTTTAAAATTGGATATATTTGAAAACATTACCATACTCTTGTGATACCCATTCTAGATTATATATAACATCCATATCATAGAAGCCTTACATGGCTTTAGAACCTGATTTCTCTAAGGATAACTTGCAATTTTATTTAAACAGCTAAATCAAAACGTTTATTTTCATTGTAATCACAATTACTCTTTTGTCTGTGTCATTATCCCATTATAGAAAACCCTATGATTTTCCACATGTCATAGGGAAGAACACTGGGCAGGAGACAACACTTCTTTTCCTGATCTCAGAGCCTGGGCATATTATGTCTCCCCTCTAATATGAGGAACACAATATTGTATTTGCTTTTCCTACTTCAAAGGTCTCTAGGCTTTGAGAAGAGCAAATAAGATGATGCATATGAAATTGTTTCCAAAATTGGAAAAGTCAAGTTCTGCCTTTCCAAACTGTTCAGCTACAGGTAACAGACCCCTAGTTTACACGCTCAGCTCCACCCTTCTTAATCTGGAGCCTGGGTTTTAGAAATCCTACTTGTATCAGCAGGTAGAATCTGGAGTTAGCTTTACTGACTGAATCTCTCTCACTTTCTTTCTCAGATTCAGGATAAATTCCTCAGACAGCTAGCTGCATCTCCTCCTTAGTGTTCCCTGCAAAGTGGTCCTGTCCTATTGCTTGGCTTCATTCAGCCTTATTTCTTTCTGTGAAATCAACCCAAAGACACTATCTCTAAGATTATCACAGCCCCAAGATATGTTGTTGCCTCTGTATAGAATGTTTTTCTCTCCACCCAGATCTACCTGTTGAAGTCCTAATGTGATGGTATTTGAAGAGGGAGCCTTTGGAGGTAATGAGGTGATGAGAGTGGAACCCCCATGATGGGATGAGTGTCCTGGTAAGAAGAGGAAGAGAGTTCGCTCTTTTTTTTTCCACTATAGGACACAACAAAAGAAGATGACCATTCACAAACCAGGAAGACATCCTTCACCAAGAATCAGATCATGATGACACTCTGATCTAAGACTTGGAGTCGAAAAAGCTGTGAGAAATAAACATTTATTGTTTAAGACACCCAACCTATGGTATTTTGTGATAGCAGCTACAATGGACTGAAACGCTTTGTCCACCCATTTAGACATTGTGATTTGGACGTTGAACCACAGCTGGATAGGCCTTTTGTGCCTGTTCTGCCCCAGGCACTTCCTCTTGCTCTAATAGTGTGCTTCATTACAACAAACTTCAAGATGGAGCTCATAGGTGATCCATACAAAGATAAAGGGCTCTTCTTACTCTATTATGGAAAATCAAAGCTAAGCTCAGTCTCTATTTTTTCTAAGAAGAATTCTCTAATTACCCTATTGTAAATATTTCCTTCTTTGAACTCTTAAAGCATTTTTAGTCCATATTACACAATTGAGCCCTTAACTCTGCAATTGATTTTTGTCACATTTTTTCATGTAAATTAACTCTGTTTTGACAGTGATATTATGACGTCTCAATGATACACTTTTGAGTGTCTACAAGGGCTGTCTGGAAAGTATTTAACCATGTAATATAAAAAATAGAGGCATTTATGGCTGGATTTTTTTTTCTGGACAGCTTTTGTAGTCTGAGTATAACAAAATATAAAACCTTAAATCATTTAGAAAATTAAAATTACCTATTTTTTTTTCTGTCACGGTATTTATTATGTTGTATGTGAACACAAGTTTCAACTTTAATTGACACAAGTACATTTTATCATATCTTTTTAAGGATATTTTTTATATTCACGAGTTTAAAGATCAATGTCAAATTTTGTCACTGGCTTTCATTTTTTACTTATGCTAAGAAAAGCCTTCATTTCCATAAACTCACTTAAATATTTAGATGCATATCCTTCTAGTGCTTATATTTTATTACGTACTTTACTTCTTTAATTCACATAGTACATTATTAAATTTCTTAATACACGCACATATTGAACGTGCATAGGAAAAATTGGCAGGAAACATCAAAATGTTAACATGATTACATCTAGGGAGTGATTGTTTTGTTTTTACATTTCTGTGTATAATTTTACTTCTTTAATATGTAGTTCCTCTTTTAATTAAAATATTGATGGAGCAGTAATTAAGAAAATAAAATTAGAAATCTACCTATTTAGGTGTTTTCACATATTAATATGTTTAAAAACATTTTTCACAAGCTTCTATCTCATTGATTTGTCTTCATATCTATATTTTTTCTTATATCTTAACTAGCTTTTTAAAAAGTGGACCAAAATAAGTATCAAGATTTTATAAATGTGTGTAGAGTCTGCCAAAAATAGAGACCCTAAATCTAAAGACTTTAAACTTTCTCTTTTAGTCAGAATAGATTATGCTACAGGAAAAGAAAAAATAAAATCTACCTCCAGAATTCTGTGGTTTATTTAAAACCAAAAAGGTTATTTCTGGCTCAAATTACATGTTCATTTTGAGTCAGCAGGAGCCTCACACATCACAGTCACTCAAGGACTTGATTGACAGAGAGACTGTCATCTCAAACTTTATGGATCACCTTGGGAAACACAAGAGCTCATGAGGTATCTCACCAGCAATTAAGTACTCAGCCTGGAAGTGACACAAGTTACTTCCACTCACCACTCATTGACCAGAACTAGTTACATGGCCCCAAAACAAGTGTTTAAAAAAAGTGTGACTTTACTATAAGCCAGAAGGCAGAGATACAGAAATATTTTGTGAACTACTACTTTGTCTAAAGTTAGCACTACTAACTTTGTCTAAAATCATTTTAAGATTTAGCTAAGAATATTTCTATAAATTTTCAAATATAGTGAATTATAGCATGGCTTAAAGAAAATAATAGGTGAATTTTCATTTAAAATATTTGCATTTTCCTTGTGTTACAAAAAGAGGGATATATTGAATGCCTTAAAATTTAAACATTATTAAAATGAAACTAGAGATTTAATTAATTGTGGAAATAATAGTTTATAAGCCCAGATGGTTATATATTCTGTTTACTTAAAAAAAAGATGATTAGGGATATTATTTTGGCAATAATTTTTAATTTTTAGATTGTTAACTAATTTAAAAATAAAATTGGAGAAAAACTGATTTAAAAGAAAAAAGTGATTGTCTTTTATGCAAGCCATTTGATAGACAAAACAAATATATCATAAAACATTTAAACTTTTGGATAGAAATTGTGACAGGCTAGTCTTACTTTTCTCATAAGGGTACCTAGTAATTTAAAGAATTGTATAAAGAGATAAAGTTAGAAGAAAATTAAATTGTTAGATATAATAAGAAAGTACTCAGAATCAACAACAAACTCATGCCAAGACTAAAGAAAGAGCTAGTTTCCAGTTTACCTTAATTATGTTCATGGCTTTGAGAGTCAATTTTTGAAGGCTTTGTAAATCCTTTAAGACCCTTCAATCTGAACCTTGCTATTTTCCCACAACATAAAGGGAATAACTTAGATAAAAATATGTACAGGAAAGAACCCAACAACTTCTTTCCAATCATTTTCTGTTGAAGCATATTTAGTGACTTTGCCAAAATAAAATAAAATTTGCTTCAATAGGTTTAATAAAAAATAATAAATGACAGTATAATTTTGTTCTTTTCCTACTAAGTAGATGTCTTCATCCAATCTTAGCCTCAGAAAGTATTTTTCTAGAGAGGTGAATTATATGAAGTCATTTATAAGGTTTAAAATGTCAAAACCACTGTCATTAAACTACTAATATGTGCCTATAGGGGCGACATTCTTTTGAGACCTGCTGGTGTTTATGAACTGCTTGATTTGTGATCTCATATTTTATATTTTCAGCAGAACACCTCTTGTACATTACAAGTTCCTATTTTCTGGGAGATGCTCCATTACTTCCCATGTTAAATGTAATAAATGCCAAACTTGTGATATAATCATTCCATGTCTATTTACATATACATGTTATCAGGAATCATTCAAAAAGTTTTCCATACAGGACCTCCCCCCTTAAAATCCCAAAAACAATTCATTGAGAAATGCCTACATTCAGATCTTAGTACTTGCTAGTTGACGAATTAAATCACTACACTTTAGAAATTTTGCAGTACACATTTTTTTAAAAGATTATTTTATTGTTTTTGATAAAGACAGAGAGAGTGAGTGAGAAGGGGGAGGGCCCAGAGCAGTCTCCATACTTGTACGTCACCAGTTTTCAACATGGTTTTGTTCTACACAGGTGGGTGGGTGCTGAGCAGGGCTGGAACTGGGTTGGGGGCTGCCCGCATAGGAAGCAAGCCCCAGTTCAGCATATGGGTCCACACAGGCTGGGGCCGAATTTGATCCTTGAACCCCTCCAGGGCTGCAAAGTGAGCACTTCACCCGCTGAGCCATCCCAGCTTCCCCAATATTATGACTCTGATGTAGTAAATAAATGAGATTGTAGTGTGTCTCCACAATAGTAAAAGGAAGGGAAATTAATAGAATGGATCTTAGAATTATTAAGCAACCAGTTCTTCAAACATCTGAGGGAACAATTAGCATTTTTCATAAGGATTAGGAAGTATCAAGCACCTGAATTTTGGGAGCCTATGAAGGGGATCATTAAAGTAATAATATAGGAAAGTCTATCAGAAAGTTGGGCAGAGGTGGAGATGACAAAAGGAGTAAACGTTAGTTACGTAAAACTGATATGGTGGATAGTTTTTCTATAGGATATGATGCAGGAGGAAAATGTTAAGAGATGCTTCATGATAATGGTCCAATTTTATAATAGAACCATCAGGTACAAGGAGTACACTACAGAGGGTAAAGGGGATGAAAAATCAAGGACTAGAATCATGGTTGGTTTTGTGATGTATCCTCTGTATTGACTTGCCCCTGAAAATATTTATGCTTATAACTGTGATACTGTGTCAGTTTTGAGGGGGAAAAAAATAATCGTAAAAAAGAAGCCATTTTCACATTCCAGCTGATGGAGGTTGTTGTATAGTGTAATCAGTGCTGAATTTGGATCAGGAAGAAAGGGATTCATATCCTGACTCTGACATGAACCAGATGTGTCATCAGGGACAAGTTCATTTCCTCATCTATAAAAATGAGAATTATAATTGTGACAGAGACTGCCTTATTCAGTGTCCACTCCTTTCTTCCTTGGGAATAAAAGTTACAATTTTCAGCTGGGAAGATTTTGTCCCAAATAAAGTAGGATGTTCTATTGTCCTTTATAGATGGTTGTGGTCATATGTTTAAAATCTGAATGTAATTAGAAGTATCATGTGGCAGCTTTAAGGCACCTTCCTTAGAAAATGACTGATCTGAGCCCTTTACCTCCTTGAGTCTCCAAAATCCTGCTTTCTGGAATGCAGATATGATGGTTGGAACTCCAGCTGCTCACTTGGGTGAAGAGGACCCGGCCACGGCTGAAGGATGGTGTAACAGAGAGCAAGAAGGAGGCTAGTTCCCCAGGACTTTATAAAACAGTCACTACATCAGTTTTCAGACTTGAAAATAATAAAGAAGTAGATTTCAATCTTATTGAACTGCGTTATTCACAGTTGAACCCTATCTTGATAATATGCTTGCCTTACAGTTTGTTAGGAATGTTAAATAAAATATTATGTACAAAAACTACCCTTGATATTCTAGTGCATGAAAGCATAATAAATTATAGCTGATTGAGTGAATCCATATTAAGCAAAATACCATAATATGAATTTAGCTACAATATGTAGCTCACTGGCAGTTCAGATTTAAATTCTGAAAACATAATCTTTCTTGAGACTCCGTGAAATGATGAAGGACATGGAACAAAATAAGTAAAAAAAAGTTATGAAGGCAAGAGATGAACTAAGTTACAAAGAGGTCAACGGCTTCCTCCACGAAGCCTTCATTTTCTCTTTTATGCCCCCCAAATATTTGAACCTCAAACCACACATTACTATCTCATTTTGAGACTCTGTGTGATCTCACCAATCCTTGAAAACAATACTGAACCTCAACTCTGGGCCGGGTGTTTGTATCTCATTATTGCCAGCGGATAGTGTGCTCCTAGAAGGCAGGGCTTGTTCTGTAGCTCTCTCTGCCCTCCACTTAGAGCCCAGTAGAATTCTGAAAAGTACTGTAACACCTATTTACAAACAAATTCCTTTAGTTTTGAAGTTATCCCAACAAAAATACATGGCCAAAGCCTGTGTTTTGGAATGTAGTAAGTGCTTAGTGAATGTTTATTTATTGATTGAATAAAAAACTATTTTTCTTCCAACAAGAAAGCACAACTATACAGAATTTTGTGTTTTCTAAATCTTTATTCTTCTGTGATTGCAATCTTGGTGTCCTCTTGTCTTCTTTCTCTCCCTCTTCACCCACCCTGCCACCCAATAAGTCACTCACAGCTATCCCTCTTTTTCCATTCCTACTGGCACAGTCTAATGCTGTTCTCATGACCCTGGTCTCAACCTTCTAAATCTATTCCTCCTAATTCTCATTTGTCCTATACACATTGCTGAATGAGCTTCAGGCTTGCAAGCATAATAATGCTTCATCTTTCCTGACGTGCACTGGATATATCCTTTAGCAAATACTACGGGTGGCATATTCTATAGTCACTTTTTCCATTCTTGCTTAAAGAGTTATTCTTTTTTTGAAGTGGAAGTCAGCAGTGTACTTAGGGGAAGTGGCTTTTACTCCTTGTCCAAGAGGAATAACCCATAAACAGTTTAAGTCACTAGTTAGCACAGTATTAGATTCGGCTGCAAATATCAGACAAAAATAATAGCAATTTAAATATGATAGCATGTTATTTGTTATTTGTGGTAATGTTCAAAAGTTGGCAGTTCGGAACTGATCTGGTAGTATTTCTTTTTTATCAAGTTCACAGAAATTCAAGTTCTTTCTCTCTTATAGTCCTACCCTGGGAGGATTCCATCCTTAAAGTTGCTTCGTGGACCCAAATATCTACTAAAACTATAGTTATCACACCTGACTTCTAGCCAGCTGGAAAGAGAAAGAGAAAGAAGAAAGGGGCAATAGAGTCAACCCCAGTGTCTTTTATGGAGCTAGACATTAACACATAATTTATTACCCAATGGCCAGAATTTAGTCACAGGGTCAAAATTTGTTTCAAAGGCAGGCTGGGAAACATACTCTTTATTCTAGGTCATCACATACAGAGCCAAAAGTTGGAAGTTACTGGCAAGATGAGCAGAAAGGCAAGAAAATATATTAAGAAAAAATGAGTACACTCTGCTACTCATGCATTGGGCATACACACAGAATACTTAAGGATGTGTAGCTCACAAGGGTAGTTAAAACTTGGGGCCTATATAGCATCTAAACAAACAAACAAAAACATTTGTAGAGAGGTGGTAAAACAAAGGAAAAGCGGTTTAGGCTTTCAGGGGTAGTGGACTGTGGGAAAGTAAGTATCTTGGGAAATTAGTGGAAGATAAAAGTTACTTAGTAACTTTGTGTGGGTCTATTTAGTTGCCATCTCATTCTCATCTCTAGTGATAGGGTTGGTGTCCCCTTCCTGGTATGGAGGGGAGGTGAGGCACACCCGTATGACAAGAATTCACATTCTACCTTCAGATAGATTGAAGGAGACCAGAGAATTCATTCTGTGTCTTTACTCAAAATAAATCCTTATGCAGGAGTGGCATATTTTGGGGTGGCAGCCTCTGAACACCTTCAGTAACATCATTCCCCTTGGGGGGATATATAACTCAATTCTACCAGTAAGACCCATTGAGAAATCAGATGGAGGCTTCAAGGAGAGATCTTTCTCTTTGATAAAAAATAAAAATGAGAGAAACGAGAGATGCACAGTTAGCAGCCCTGTTTTTCTTGTCTTTGGGGTGAGAGGCCCGGAGTGTGACTGCCAAAATGCTCCCAGTAATGTGTGAGCTAAGAGAATCACTGAGATACCAGTCATAGAAAATTCGGAGCGTGGAACATTATAGAGCCTCTGGCTCTACCTTATAATCTCTTACATACGGGCCTCTCATTAAATGAGTATAAATAATGCCTGTATGGCTTAAGTCTTCTTCATGCAGTATTTCACTGCTTAAGGCTGAAAGCACTGGAATTACTATATTCCTTTTTATTGGCAGAATAAAACCCGAACTCCTTTGACACAGTAGATAAGATGCTTTATGGTCTGGCTGCCATATATCTCCCAACCTCATTTCTTCCCTTACTCTTCCCTTTTCCTGCACAATATGTACCAGGTTTGGATCCAGACATTTACAACTTCTTTTTCTTGTACACAAGGGTGGGTTGTGGCTTTACACACAGACATTTATATTACCTGGGATTTGATGGCATCTAGATGTGTCAGGAATGAATCACAGTAAGTTAAGCAAATAGGTTTTATTTTTCCCACATAATAAAAGGTTGAAATAGTTGTAGGCAGCTGAGGGCAAGAATACCAGAATATTGGTTTTGGAAATTACCAAGGATCAAAGCTTTTTCTAGCCTTCTATTCCAATATCTCATGAAAGGGCTTTTACTTCTTATGTTCTCAGGATGACTATTGAGTTTTTAGACATTGAATCTTTAATTCAGGCAGAAAATACTAAAAAATAAAAGGGAAGTCTTTGTGCTAACATAAGTCAGTCAGTTTTCATCAGAAATACAACCTCTTTTCTGGGAGCACAATCCAGGGAATTTCTGTTTACATCTTCCTTGGCTCAACTAGCTACCAGGGGACCTGAAAGAGTTTTTAACTGAACAAATCACTAATCCGACAAGTTCAGGGTTCTATAAGTAAAGAAGTAAAGGGAAAAGATTTTGAGCAGACAACTAGGACTGTCCACCTATGTATCCATTGTACTTTTAAGTTTTCCTGATTATAATACAAGATATAAAAGACTGCTTCCATCTATGTTGGCTCTCTATGAGACTATTCTCAAGGGCAATACACAGGTCATGGTCTTAGCAGGAAGAGGGTGGCATACAAAAAAAAATTAAAGAGAATTGAAAGAGGGCATCATTTACAAAGGTGTGTACAAGATTATGGAAAATCACAAGAGGTAATTAAATACTCAGACATTACCAACAGAGGACAGCAGTTATTACCCAATGCCTAAAGGGCAAGGAAATCAGCTGCTACCAGAATGGGGTGACATATGAATTAGAGAAAATACCTTGACTTCTCCCCTCAGTCTTGGCAGTACCCCCAATTGAACAAACCCAACAGGGAACCAGAGATCAGGTGGAGCTCTATTGACTACAGGTCAGCCTCTCAGGACTCAAGGCAGGCTGGAGAGGGGCAGAGATGGATTTTTATGTGTAAACAGAGAATAATCAGGGCAGGTGGGAATGATTTCTGTGGTCCAGCATTTAGTACAGTGCCTGGAACATCACAGGTGCTCCATAAGAATTCACAAAAAAGTACTGTAAAGTGAATTAAGTAGAGAGACATACTCCATAAATACAGGACTTGACTAAGAATTTAGATGGCCTTAAAAATGAGTTGGAAGGTATGGTTTAGAATTGGCCCTCGGGATGAATGAATTGGGGAGATTTCTAAATCTCCAAATGTCTTTGAGCTGAGTTTGCTCTAGATGATTCTCTTTTTAAAAGAATGTAACTAGCAGAATCCGTGATGAGCTCACCTCCCCAGAAACATGAAAACCTTTCTCTGGGATGCTCCTTTTGAGGAAAATCACAATAAATACTTCTGGTGCAGGAACTGCCAAAGTCACATGACTTCATAATTAGGTGACACTAGATACCCTCTTACCCCTCATCTAGCTTTGTTAAATACATTGAGTAGATCATATATTTTCATGCAGGTTGCTTTAGTTTAAAAGCCACGTGAATGAACCCCCTTTACATATTTGAGGAGTTTTGTATTCCCAGCTATCAATAGGATGCTTCTAAGATTTTCTAAGAGTAGCTATTTGAGTTCTAGGTGAAAAGAACTCAATAATCCTCATGACTAAAATCAATGACTCTCATGAATTACTATAGACTTTGCAAAGGACCATTGTCAATTACAACAAATTTATGATGAAAACAAGCATATAAATATTTTTAATTTCTTTGCATTTGGTAAGAGATTTCCTTGGCAGTGGAAGATAATTTGGTTGAAATAAAGTTTCGGTTAATATTCTGCATTGTGGTAGCAAAACCCATGTTTTGAGTGGTAACAGAAGGGAAACCAAGAAAAAACAAACAAACAAAAACAACTGCTTTCTTTCTGAATTGGCCGCTATAGGACAGCCAGAGGGGTCAGGAAGATACAAGTTGGATGGCTATTTATGAAATTATATGCTACAGGGTTTGTGGCAGAGGTTGATGTGAAATCTTTTTTCTTTTTCCTCCTCTTCAAAATCTTTATTAGAATCTGCCTTTCTGCCAAATATATTTGGTGTAAATAGATTTTTTTTCTGGGGAATGCAAGGAGGCATTGAGTACTTGGAACCATTGGATTTGAACCATTATAGACATGGGGCATACAAACATTTTCTTGGCCATGATAGGAAAGGCTCTGCTGTATATTTAGCTTTAAATGATGAGGTGAGGAGACACACACTTGAATAATTTTCTGGAACTATGGGCTAGATACTGTGGCTTAAATATTGACTTGTAAATTAGAATGGGTTCTAGTTTTGTTTGAAGGTGGTTATGGGTAATTAACAAGTATTTTGATGACTTGTCCTGTACGTGGTTAGAGCTTATTAACCTGGGTGTGGGGTTCATGAGGGTCATTCCCTTCACGGCTGCATATTTGAAAGAGTTCTCAACTACATATTTGAAGAGTTCCTATTTCTCAAAAAATATTTTCTTTGAGATTTTCTGGCATAAAACATACTATATGTGACTAAACTGAATTTCCAAAAACACCATTATAAGCACATAATACAGCTTTTTACATATATGAATTGTAATTTTAAATATATATATATATATATATATAAAGTTTCTATCACCAAATTATGACTATAAAAATAGTATAGGAAAATACGTTTATTTTTAAAATTATGTGGTATCTTGATATAGTGGTGGTTGTGCATAGCTGTTTATGAAATAGTAGAATAGTTCTAAACCTGTATAACAATGGTTTTAAATTCCTCATATAATAACAAAATGTCCCAGAGGGTTTATTTTTCAAATGTAACACATCATGTGTAAGAAAAACATATCCATTAGATTTTTACCAATGACCATTAACGGTTAATTTACAGTTGTCTATAAAATGTGAGATGCCAATGAATGGGTTCAGGTTTTCAAAGAAAAAACATATTCTACTTACTATTAAATGTTGGGGTATACCAGTTTCCATGAAGATTTTTAGAGTTTTTAACAAAAATAAAGTGTCTAGGATAAACAAAGTTTTTTAACTTATATATTATAGTGTTGGGTTGTATTGTTCTTTAAAATTATATGCAGAAAACTGTTACACTTTGGTACACAAATTAGGCAAAAGCAAGATAGGAGAATCTACCTAAGAAACTGCTGCTTTCAGCACAAAGTTATGTGTGCAATTAGTTTTGTTTAATGTAGACTTAATGTGACTGATGGGAATAGATGTGGCTAAAATAGTACAAGTTAAAAGACTATCTTAGCCACTTACAGTTTAATTTACAACAAAAGGCATTTCCTATAATTCCTTTGGGTAGGAATATTTGGATAAACTTCTTCACCATGATTAACCTGCTATTATTTAGAAAATCGTGTTTTTTTTAACTAAAGATGTTTAGTTTTCTAAAGTTTAACTGTCTCAACGCAATAAATATATGATACACTATGGCACTTTTTTTTTTTTTAAGAATCTAGCTCTCTTTGGAATACTTCCAAGGATCTTCTGGAAAACAGATTTTTTTCATCTAGGGACTTCTGGTTATTAAACAGTTGTAAATATAGACAATTTGTCACAGAAAAGCTCACTGTCTTTATGTCACAAGAGTTATTTAGCAGAGGGTTCCACTGATAATTTACTTCATTGCTATATATCAACATGAGTTCTGAACATTTATTAATGGAAATTAGGTCCAATTGAATGACCCTTTCAATATTTTTAACTCAAATCTGTTCCTGTCATTTTATTGTGCCAAAGACACAAACCTGCCAAAGACACAAACCTGCTAACTTGTAACAGGTCTACCCTTTGTCATGTTTTCCTTTTAATAGAGCATGATGGTTGAGGTCAATAACTTCTTGTTTTCCATCTAGAAATCAATCAACAAATAGTACTCTTATCTTCTTCCTGAGTTGGCATTCTGCTTTCAAACTTTTCCTTTTCCTAATTAGCAATGGGAGTAAAGGTGTTCACATAAAAATCCACATGACTATGCCTGACAAAAGAGAACTGAATGAAGACCAAAGCCAAAAGTCAGATTAATTTAGATTAAGAAGGGATATGTAGGAATGGTCTAGAGTTTTAAAAAATTGGACTTCAAAATCGAACCATGAGTAGTCAGAGGAAGAGAAAATACATTATTTGAAGCATTCCGTATGGTTAAATCTGGGCCTGTACCAACCTTGGTTTTGAAAGGGTCACTTAAAGACAGGTTTCATGGTAATTAGACTTGCTTTTGTCAGAAGTGGGCCCAGATATATACAACAATATGGCATATTCTGGAATAGTTCTTGAATCAACACCTATTTTTTGCTTTCTTCCCCTATTTTAGGGAAACTGTCCCCCTCCCTTTGAGGTCCTGGTGAAAGTTAAAAACAAAGGCCTCTTCTCTCCAGGTACAGACATATGAGTAGAAATCTACTTGTATCAAATGAGATCATTGTTGGACTTCTTTTAAATTGAAATTTAAGGAAATCTTTGCCTAGTTGTTAGCTGACCACTAAACTAACGAAATAAAAATGTCAAAGGGGACACTTGAAGAATTGTTTTGGGAGATCTCTGGGGGGATCCAAGATGGCGGCATGAGAGGAGAACGCCAATAACTGCCTGGGAAGGGCCTTGGGAAAAGAGGAGAATCCACAGGGGAAACCCTGAGAAGCAACCTCAACTAAGAGAACCACACAACGCAGAACAACACAAAGGTTAGAGAAAAAAAGGGAGAACGGGAGAGGGAAAGGGAAGCAGCGGTTCGGGGACAGAGACTCGGAGCGCGGCCCGGGGCTGGCAAAAACAAAGGGGGATTGGGGGGGCTACGGTCACAGTGGAGCTGGATCGAGGGCAGGCTGGAAGCCGAGACCTAGGGAGCGTGGAAGCCCCACAAGACTGTGGACCATTTAACATCCGAACTCAAGGGACAGCATACAGTGCCCTAATCAGATCACAGAGCCTAAAGTGGAACAGGGACTGTGGAGCAGGGCGGCGGCACTTCCCGGCGGGCGGGGTGAGAGCAGGGCACCAGCCCACAGCAGCTCAGCACCCCTGATTTACGGAGGAGACTGACTGTGAGGGAGCGCCTTCTGAGGGCAGGGCTCTTGGAGTGAGGGCTGGGGCTGGAGTGGGCAGAGCTGCATTGGACGTGCTTGGAGTGAATCCGGCGGTCTCAGCAGAGCCGGGAGCGTAGAGCGGCTGCCGCCCGAGCTACGGCCTGTGCGCGCAGGGCTTTCGGTGCCCCGCCCACTGGGCTGCCCCGCAGCGCCGCTGCCTGCTCGCCGGTGTGCTACAGGGCTTTTGGCACCCTGCTCGCCAGGCTGCCGCAGCACCACTGCCTGTGCCCAGGACCGGCTTTCAGCGCCCTGCCCACCAGGCCGCTGCAGCGCGGCTGCCTGCTCGCGAGCGCGCAGCTGGGCTTTTGGCGTCCCACCCACCGGGCCTCTGGGGCGTTGCAGACCGCGCGCAACTGGGCTGCCTGCTGTGTCACCGAGGTGCCATCGCCTGTGCGCGGGACTGCGCGGCCAACCAGGGCCTCTGCCATGCCCCAGCCCATCCAAGTGCTGCCCTGAGGGCGTGCCTTATAGATACGATTGAAGGAGGGGCAGCCAGGAGGAGGAAAGACCAGAGCTCCTGTGCCCCGCCCACACTGAACCACCAGCCCCCCTGCTGAAAGAGGAACCTGCTATTGTGTCTCAGGCCCGCCCTAGCTTCTACTCACATGACCCCACCCCTGGCCACACCTTTACTACCCTGCTATCTAACAGCTAAGACAGCAACCTGAAGTGCCCCAGGACACAGAAGCTGCCTGCATCCCCCAACCCTCTCCCAAAATCTCCTTCTCCCATAACTGAGTCCAAAAGAAAAAATAAAGAGAAGCCCATCCGATAGGCAAACCCCCAGAGGGAAAATAGACTCATGCATAAAGCAAAAAGAACCACATCAAACACAATGCACACCTCAGAATCCAAAGCCCCACCAGAAGATCAGGGGCAGTCTTTAGTAAAGGACCTTGCACACTTGGAATCAAATCTAAGTGAAACAGAATTCAGGGCTGCATTAATCAAGACACTCAGAGAGCTCACTCAATGCTGGCAAAGTACCCAGACACAGTTAAATGATCTCAACAAGAAATTTGCTGAAAGGAAACCATCAACAAAGCAAAGAGGCAACCAACCAACTGGGAGAAAATATTTGCAAACAATGCCTCTGATAAAGGGCTAATATCAAAAATATATAAAGAACTTGTACAACTCAACAAGAAAAAAACAAGCAATCCAATTAAAAAATGGGCCGATGACCTTAACAGACACTTCTCTCAGGAAGACATACATATGGCC
>PVKE010020807.1:0-27148 GCA_004027555.1 Craseonycteris thonglongyai
TCCCCAGGATTTAACTAAACATCTTTCTCACTCTTACCATTCTAGAAGTACCTCTTTTTCCTCCCACCTTCCCTCCCACCAAAAGTTTGTATTTAAGTTAGTAAATCATTGCTTTTTCATGTTCTGTCATTTTTTCATCACACCTATATTTATCTGATACAACAGAGGTATCACAACAGAGTGGCCTTAGACATAATAAGTAACACAGAATTAAGCAAAGTCCAACTACCTTAACTGTCACTATGCGTACACTACTGGAAGCAGCGTATTACATTATTTACTTGATAGAAGGAGCGTCCGTGTGTGCATGCATGCGTGCGTGTGTGTGTGGTGTGAACCCATGAAGAGGCAAATGAGAAAGATAAAAATCTTACTCTTAGGGATAAGATGGACTTGGGCTGGTGACCGCGAGTAGTAGACTTCTATACCTTCCACCCAAATTTAAAAAGAGTTTACATCCAAGTTTGTAAAACCACTGGAAGAAAAGTCAAGCTGCCTGGCTTGGCAGTGGGGAAAGGGGCGGCTACTTTTCTCTCCCAGTAAGAAAGGTAGATTTTGTTCCTAGGCTTTTTGTCTAGAAAGCAAAACCAAGCTCAACTGTCTGTGTGGGTTGGTCACTCCAGTTTCGCATCCTTTTTGCTGGTGTTTACATGCAAATGGACATTTCTGAAGGCTCAGACTGCTTCAAACTGGATTGTGTCAGGCACTCTGTGGGTCCCAGCGTGAGTGACAATATTTGCATATGTGAAGGCCGGCAGGGCAGGGAAAGGGGAAGGCCTGTGGGCTGATCACTGTGTATTAGGAGGGTGGGCTTGAATAACCTTTTAGAAGAGGTGTGCGTGGTACAGAATTACTGAGTGATCCATTTAACTTCCCTCCTCACAGGCAGCATGACTCTTTACGGAATTCCCAGTTAAAAAGTCCAGTGTTCTCACATTAAAAAGCTTTTAGGTTTAGCTGCTAGAGGACAAGTCAGACTAGTCAACAGGAAATCAGACAGCCGCACGCACATAGCAGGAAATGCTGTGTGCACCTGAGTACCTCCTTGGTAACACGAACAATGTCGTTTTAACATGACACAGAGCATCACATCAGCTAACATACTCCTGTCTTTACAGTAATAAACTGCTATTACACTGAACATCAGAAGTCAGTCTTTGCAAAGCATAAAACAAAAATGATGTTTTAATTGAAACAGAAGTAAGGGCAGAAGCCATTCAAGGGAGAGAATGGAACTCAAGGTCAAGGAGAACCATATTGGATTCCCTTCCCACCAGAAGGGTGACCTGTTTTTATCTTTGCTTGTTCTGTCTTGTTTTAGTAGGGGAGAAGCATCCCCTTACACATACATTATTCAAAACTTTAGTCAAGTGGGCATTGAAGGTCAACATTTTAAGTAAAAGAGAAGAAGAAGACGAAGGGAGAAACAAGGTAAGTATAAGTACATAAAAGCAGGGAAACAAGAGTAAATGTACAGCCGTACTGTACAGATGATTGGAGCTGCACCCCCTACGAAGATTTCATGCAGAGGTGTCCAACCTTTTGGCTCCCCTGGGCCACATGGAAAGAAGAAAAATTGACTTGGGCCACACATAAAATACACTAGCAATAGCTGATGAGCTAACAAAAAAATAGGTCACACACACACACACAAATCCCATAATGTTTTAAAAACTTGTGTTGGGCTACGTTCAAAGCCGTCCTGGGCCACAGGTTGGACGTGCCTGGTTTTATCGGGTTCAGTGGCTTCAGGGACACAATGGGGTAAGGTGTAGACATTAAAGTTGACTGCCCATGCAGTAGCCGCTATTTGCATTTACATTTAAATACAAGTAAAATAACATATAAGTAAATATAAAATGTAAATACAAGTGCCTCCCTCACCACACGTGGCCAGTGCAGATCTAGAACATTCCATCGTCACAGAAAGGTCTACTGGACAGCCATGCTCTGAAGAGGGGGTGTGATCGGATGTGAAAGGCCAGGCGTGCGTGTTCCCACAAGGGGACGACGAATGAACAGAGAAAAGTGGAAAGAAACACGACATTAAGTTCTTGGGCACAGGGAAAGACTAGAGCGACAGGACTAAAAATTTTGATATTGGAAAGTGGAGGGAAGAACTAGAAGACCCTCCTCAGGACCTCTGAAACGGGCTGTGCGGTGAGCTGAGGTTGATTCTAAAACCAATGGTGTCGGGAGGGAAGAGTGTGAAGATGAGGCTGCATCCATAATCCTGTGACCGCTTACCCCAGAGGCATGAGGAGAAAGGAGGGAAAGAGTAGATATTTTTTTAAAAGATAAGATTCTTAAGGAAAACCATTTCTAGGAATTGAGAGGGAGGAAAAGAGAAAACCAAGGAGAGATCACAATCACTTTGCATTTGTGAACCTGAGTGGCCAGGAGAAAGGCAATCCATCCAAACAGAAACGGAGCATGACGGTGGCTCTCGGTCGCTCACTCGTTCTTCTGCACGACCCCCACGTCTCTGTCACACACCCCAGAATGCTGATTCACACCTCCTCTTGTGTCGACATCGCTCCGCTGTCTTCCTGCCTCACCTCCCACTGCGGACCTCGTCCCAGCTTCCCTGGGAAAGTGGGAGGCATCGGGTGGGAGCTTGCGCTCCTGACACGGGAGCCCATGTCTGCCCCCCACCCTCCTCGCGGGATGAGCTGACCCACCGCCAGCCTTTGCACTGTGTGCTTCAGCCTCCCCTACAGGCTCAAAGGTCTCTGTGTGAAGTTATCTCGGCTCAGCTCTATTATTGATTTCTTTCACTGGTTTCTTTCCCACAGAATGCAGACCATGTATTGGCTTATGAACTTTCACATTCCTTCCACTCCCATGGTCTGTCAGTCAAATATTGGATGAGATTGACCCTCACCTTCAATGTCAAGGTATGAGCAGTGCTGGTAATGTCTTCCCCTGCACACAGCGATTGGCTGGGGAGTGGCTGTGACCCGGGCCCTAGTGATTTGGTTTATGGAGTTCCTGTGCACAGGGTTGATTTATGCTGATCCAGTCAGAGTGACTGTGTTTTTCTCTCCTGCTGCTCTAGGCATTGAAAAGATATAAAGGCCACAATTACTATTACTATTTTGCTATTATAATAAAAGTGAAAACTGAGTATAAAGAAAAATGTGCAGAACTGCAGAAAAATACAGCTGGAGCTCCCAATTCTGGACTTTTTCAGTTACATGAATCATTCATATTTAAAAAAAAAATTATTTAACCCAATTTGAATTGAAATTACTGCAACTTGCAGCCAAAAAGCAAGATACATCAAGTATCTCTACTCCGAATGCATGCTTCCTGGCTCCTTGTCCCCGGTAGGTACTATGACCTTCCTGTGCTCCTGGTCACATGACGCTACTTAAAGGTTTGTACATAAAGCCTCTGTTCATTCCTTGTTTCCCCTTCTCCTCTACCGCCTGCATGTGGGCTCCACACCCTCACCAATTACCCCCAGGTTGAAGCTGAAGATCACTTCTTTCTACTAATTTTCCTGTTCTTCTTGGCAGCGTTCAACATAGCAGACAATTCTACCACAAAACGCTGTTTTCTCTTGTCTTCAATGAAACTATTCTTCTTGATTTTCTCCAGCTCACACTAGCAGAGGTCAGTGGCAAGAAAGATAGAAGGATGAATACAGAGGCATCAGTGCCGTCCCCATGACAATACAGGCGGGAGGAACAGGCTGTCCAAGTCCCGAGATGATGCCCAGAATAACACTTCTGAGCAACCAAAATCAAGACTCTGCAGCATCAGAAAGTCTTCTGGAGTTCTTGTTTCTAGTGGCATGTGCTGTAGCTGTAACCCGTAAATATCACCACCAGCTTCTCGAGCCCAAACCCCAGGAATCAGCCTTGAGTTGTCTCTTTTCCCTCATTCTTTACAGCCAATCAGTTAAAAAAATCAGACAACTCTAACTCCTCCATAAACCCTGAGTCTTCCATTTTCCGTCATCTCTGTCACCACCATCCCCGTACAAGCCCCCAAGTTTTTCACATAGATGCTGGGCTCTTAACTAGTGAATCAGCTATTATGATTTTCCTCATTCTCCACATAATTTCCAGAGTGAACATTTTATGACCAAAATTAGATCAGGAAATGTTCTTGCTCAAAATCCTCTAGCGATTTTCAATCGCACCTGAAATAAAACCCCAGTTTCTCCTATTCTGTGTGAACTGCCTTGTGCTCACCGTCTACCCTCTTCAATCCCTCCCCTCTTTGTTCCTGCCCTCCGCCTGGGCTGCTTCTGTTCTTAGAACAGAACAACTTGATCCCACATGAGGGTCTTCCCACTCACTCTTCTATTCAGAAGGTTCTTCCCTCAAGACTCTCACAAGACTAGCTCCTTCTGACCACCCAGGTTTCATCGTTTCCATAGAATGGTCTCTCCCAAGAAAGCAATGATTTGTCTGGCGCTCTCTCCACCGCCTGTCTAGTGCCTGCTCTTGGGACATCGTCGGCACCCCACAAGTGCCTGTGGTATGCCTGATTAGGTTCTCAGCAAGTGGCAGCAACTAGATAAGTGCTAGAATCCCAAATGGACATTTAGCTGGGAGAGCGCTATCTGGCGGGTAGCGAGGAGGGTGCCAAACCTCTCATTCCTCTGTAGAGATGGGGCTTTCTCCTGGGACAAAGGAGAGGGCTCTCTCTGTGGGGAGAGCCATGGCTCAGGAGGACACATGGGGATTAGGGAAAGCTGCCATTCAGCACTACAGTCTGAGGAGAAGTGAAGCCAATGCTACTGATCTCGGATTTCACTGAAGAGTGAAGGTTGGTTCACTTGTAAACTGACTCCACGGTATACCACAGACTTACAGGAAATAAAGCAGAGTCCCTCTAGTATCTTAGAAAGACATTGGTGGTAAATCAGGCTGTCCAATTAACACGTACACTCTTTTAACCGCTGAAGGCACCCTCTAACTACACAGCAAAAGCATGGACATGACCTTAAGGAATTCTTGAAAAAGGTAGCACACACTCAAAGGATGTAATGTTTAGAAGAGCAGAAACCAATGGCCCTGCAGGAGTGCTAGATGCGGGATGGGTCAGAAAGAAAGGAGACCCTGTTGGGTTTTAAGGAAGGCCGCCATGTTAGATAAGGAAGGCTTGGGCCTCCTGGGGACTGATTCTTGGTCTGGGTTGATGTGTTTCGGAAAGTTTTCAACTTTAAGTGACCTGGTGAGCAAGAAGAGGAATAGTTCCAGGAACTCCCCCATATTCAGGGACTGTTAACATTTCCTGGTGAGATTTTTAAAACTTGGGCCTCTCAGGCCTACATCAACCAACAATCCATCTTAGACTGCACATCTGAGAAAAACCTAACAGGTCAGCAGGCAGATTACAGAACACTTTCATTCCCAGGGTCCTGGTCTAAATATAATAGTGTTATTATTACTTAACACATGTGTGTGAATTGGTATTTTTCTACACAAATCCATGGTACTAATGCACTTTCTTTTAATCGGCAACGAAACTTTTACCTAACTCCTATTATTTATAACACAGTTATCATGATCCTTAGAATGACTTGCAAAATATTTATTTTCCTTCACTCTTCTCAAAACTAGATATAACTGAGACTTTTTAAATTCTCAACTCGAGTCTCCTTACTCTACAAGGAGATAGATACTATTAAATATTAATTACATTTTCTCCCTTCTCCCCAACCCCCATTGACTTATCTCTGTAGCTCTTTCTTTACCCCATTTTGTCTTGTTTTCTATTCTCTTAATTTAATTCCCCTCCCCCCTTCCCCCCAGGACTAAGTTCTACTCTTCCTGGATCAGAAATACAGTATCTTCCACATATTCTCGAACCTCTCCCGTTCCTTTTCTGGGACAGCCTGCCTCTTATTTTCCTATGTTTTCGAAAGGTTCAGATGATATTTAAGGGGACTGCCATCCAAACTGATCTCTGAGGGTAGCACAGCAATGTCTGTATAATCAGAAATACTGGTACGTCAGCTCTGGCTTCTGTGTGCAGCTGCTCGCACAGTCATGTAGTGTGGCAGCCTTCCATGAGGCACACAGCACTCTCAAGTGAAAACACTTCTCATCCTTGCCAATCTTCTTCTAGCATTTAAGTATCACTTTTTCGATGTTTAAGCACCAATTTTCACCTAACAACAACAGGCCTCAATGTTTTCTCTCTTACCAGTGAGCTAGCAGCACTTACATCATCCCTTTTAGGCACTCCAGCCGTCGACATTTTTCAATTGCCATTAAAAAGGAAAGTTGATGTTGCCCACACTAACTATACTAGCTTACCATTAACCTCCTGACGCATGAGTTTTGGTCCCTGTACGTCCCAGAAGATGCAGGTGGTCTGCCTCTGTCACCCCAAAACCACATGCTCTCTCCTTCAGTACCAATGGACGCCCTTTAAGAACACTTGTGGAAGGAAGGGGAGAGTCCTGCTCAGGTGGGGGAGCTGGTGTAGGGAGGGGGTGGAGGGGCATAGAGGAGCCCGCAGTGACAGCAGGGTCTCTACAGAGACGGGAATGTTCAGTCGCTGTGTGCTTGTATAAAAACTTCTCAAAGCCTTGGCCAGCCCCAAAATGCAGTGTGTTACAAGCATGTGAGCGATTTGCACATATCAGGTATTTAATATGTATGTACGTGTCAATGCCAGTTAACTCACAGAATTCATGACTATTATTGCTTCGATGATTTGTCTCTGAATGATTTGGAATGTTGTTGTGCTGGCAAGATGGACCGAATGGCGCTGCTTTCGACTTATACGTCATGTATCGGAGACAATTACACTTCAGGCAAGTTCACATCGCCACTTTCTTCTCCTTCGCTTGCAGGAGGCAACAATCACTTAAACAGCATGTGAAGCAGCATTAATCATACAGAAAAGAATGATAAATTGAATATAATTAAGCTTGAGAACTTTTTTTAATTGAGAACTTTGTTCATTAAAAATTCCATTACGATTGCCGGAGGGAGGGTGAGGAGGGGGGAGGGAGAGAGGGAGGGAAGGTGGGAGAGGGCACCAGCATTATGGACACACTCAATGGTTTGGTGGTCACCAGGATAGGGGGGAGGAGCGGGGGGACAGTTGTGGGGGGAGTTGGGAGTGGGCACTAGATATAAGGTGATGGAAGGGGAACTGATACTGAGTGATGGGCACATAATACGATGCATGAATGATGTGAGGTGGACTTGTACATCTGTAAACTGTCTAATTGTTACCAACCAATGTAACCTCATCAAATTTAACAATAAATTAAAAAAAAAAAAAATTCCATTACGAGAATGAAAAGACAAGCCACACGCTGAAAGAAGGGATTCGCGGTATGTTAAAGCTGATGAAGGACTCACACCCTGAAATACGGGTCAGCATAGGCAAGCGTTCGTGTCTGAGAGAGTGTGACCACCCAGCCCACAGGGCACGTCTCTTAGATGCTGAGTACAATCTCTCTGTTCACTGAGAACTGAATGGCCGTGAGCACCACAGGGCAGCAGGATCTAAAGGGCACTACTTGACCTTTAGTTTTGAATTTTAGTGAAGTATTACCATGTCACACTTGGTCAATGTAGTTACTATTTTAGAAGAAAAAGATACCCAAGTAGCACATTTCCTACATTTCTCCTGTTGATGTAACATAATAGAATTCCAGTCTACTTTATTCAAAACGTTGATCACAAATCCCAACGTGACTCCGGCGTGCAGTGTTCAGATGGAACATGGGAGCCGAACACTGAGCTGTGCCTGAGTTGCTCTTTCCCTCATTTCTTGGATCAGTACCTTTGATGACGGTATTGACACTAACTTCTGCAGGCTCCCTGACAGTCTGTTTTTCACCGTTATGGTTTTGAACTTGGCTAAGCCTTCACTCAGCCATGTTTAGTATTCATCTCCTGATGGTGTCAGACTGTTAGTGAAGCTTGAACAGCTTCCCTGGCACCGAGGCCTGATACTGCTCCAGCCTCAGACACATCTTTCCGGAGCTGCAAACCTTCAAAGCTCGCCCACACCATTACCACTCGAGACTCTATTTTGGGAGACCTGTGATTCGGTTCCTTTCTTAAACATGAAAGCCCTCTTAAGACTTGCTGTACAATTAAAGATTTCCCCTCCTTTTGTGGAGAACAAGTAGATGAGTAAATTATGACTGTTTGCTACTGTAGGAAATAAATCACGAAAGCAAGTAGCTTTGACAGAGGAAGGCGTTGAGGCACAGGCTGGTCAAGCAATGTGCCCAAGTGGTTGGTTCCTGATAGAACATCCTTTTCAGCTGCCTCCGCCATTCTCTTGATCCCAATGTGTTGTTGTTGTTGTTTGCTGTTGAGCTTTTCAGATATCACCTCTTCTGTCGTCAATGTTTAGAACCAAGAGAACTAAGATAAAGTAGTCAAGACAAATGGGAAATCGATTACCGTAATACCCTATCATACTGTGTCCCACAATGATGCAAATGTGGACATACCATAATTGCCGTTTGCCCTCTCCCTTGCCCGGCCCTGGTTTTCAAAATGGGATAGTCTGAAGTTTGTACCTTTTCTCAGATTGCTGTTAGATGGGTGCCATGATCACTAATTCCAAGATGAGGACACTCAAATTCAGTGACTTGGCCAAGTTCACACTCCCTGTAAGGCGTAAAGCAGCAGAGTTTGGAATTGGAGCATAAATACGACTGGGCTCAAAGCCCATGTTCCTGCCACTGTGCACACTGTCTTTCATTTTTTATTTTTGGAGGGGGGTGTTCTTTGCATATAATGGATTCCTGTTGCTGTAAAGCAATTTATTAATGATTTGGAAGGGAGAATGCCATATATTTTATAATTTACTTCTCATTCAGATGAAATTAATAAAAAATCCTAACTATAATTTCCTGTTATAATAAATTTCTACTTCTCTTCTATTTAACTCAGCACACAATGTTTAAAGTCAAATGGTCAACAACTAATTGGGGAATTGGGGAATTCTTTGGAAGTAAGATAATTTATCCTTAATAATTAATATGTGTAGAATTCTATGCTTACATTGGCCAAGTAATTCCCCATAAGCACTTTAATCAAATGTGTTTTATTTAATTTAAAAAGTCTTAGCCACCAATAAGCTGATTTTACATATTTAATAAGGTTAGACAGTTATGCCAAAAGAGCAGAAATTAAGGTAAAATGTATGAAGCAGAAACCCAAGAAACAGAAGTATCTTCTGGAGGGTGGACTGTTCTGGGAAACCACCCGCATCTGTGTATCAGCTGGCGCTGTTGTGAGAGGCTCGGTCAGCTTCAGTGGATTTTTCTGGGGACCCTTTCCATGCATTTGCCCATTTCACGTCATGATGGGTGATGTACATGAACAACACGCGGCACGACAACGCACCTGCCCACACCATGCTGAGTGTTCAGCCGTTTTGGACCAAAAACAGCATGACCCTGTGCCCTCCCCTCCCTAGTCACCTGATCTCGTCTGCCCCAAGTGACTTTCGTTTCCCCTGATGAAAAAAGTCCTCAGAGGGAAACGTTTTGCCAACATGGAAGAGGTGAAACAAAAAAACAGCAGACGCACTAAAAGGCATCGAAATCAGAAAGTTCTAGAACTGTTTCGAGAGGTGGGAAAAGCATCTCGATAGGTGTATTGTGTCCAACAGAGAGGACTTTGAAGGTGACTGAAGTTTACATGTGTCAGAATAAACACACAATATTTTATAAATAAATTCTGGGTTTTATGGGGGGAGCGGGGTCCCTTGTATCTATTCAGAAAAAAACACCTGGGACACAAAGCCAGATGCACAGGAGAAAATAAAATTTAAATTATTTGTAGATCATATGATCATTTGCAAGGAAAGGTCAATAAGACCAGCAGTGAAACTACAATTTTAAGAGACGTTATTCAGATGGCTGAGTATGAAATTAATATCCAGAAATCAACCTTCCTCACAGAGGCAAACATCTAATTAAGAAATGAATGGAAGAAAATGTCACCTACAATACAAACAACGTGATAAACTACCTAGAAACAAACATAAAAAATATGTGAGGTTTGTGTAAAATAATAACTTGGACAATATGTCTGTGGGACACAGGAGACCGAAAACACAGGCAATCATCCCACACTCTTGGATTAGAGCGCTTTGTAGTGTAAGGGCCTTGATTATCTGAATTAATCAAGAATCTTCATAGGACTGCAATAAAAATATCAAACTAGGCAGTTCTAAATACACAAACCACTATGCAACATTCACCAGGATAATGCTGATAGTTAGGCTATAAGGAGACTAGCTGTCCAGACACTAAATAGATTATAACTAGAGTAAGAATATGGGATATTTATTCATGACTAGAAAACTAGGTCAACAGAGCAGAGGTAACGAAATCCAATGCATTCAGGATTATAGCATGATAAAAAATCGTGTTCCAAATGAGTGCAGGAAAGACAAATTATTTAACAAAGTGTTTCAGGCAACTTGGGAGATAAACAGAAAAAATATTAAGATTTATTCCTAACTCCCATCTTACACAAAATAAATTCCAAATAGATTAAAGATTTAAACATAAAGATACTCTAAAAGTACTAAAAGAAACATAAAACAAATAAGTTTAAAATTTCAGAAAAGGCAAGCCATTCTGAGTGCATTGTAAAACTCAGAAACTATAAAAGAAATGATACATTTAAATGCATAAAAATTTAAATTTTCTGCATGTAAAAAAAAAAATTAAAATCACAAGACAAATGACAAACAGGCAAAAATAAGATACAACTTTGATTACTCACAGAGACCTTGTCTCCTTATACATAAGAATTTCACAGATCAATAAAACAATAATCCAATCAAAATTAATTAATTAATTAAAAAAACAAGCCAGGAACATGAAACGACCGCTTCCGAGAAAGGGCATGCTGCTGGCTTCCATTTAATATGAACAGACAAAAGGGGACCACGGATCCCGTGAGCGACATTTTCCATCTGAGAGACTGATGACAACCGGAAAGAACAACCCACCTAGACAGGCAGGACGTGGGTAACAGACTCACTCAGACACCACTCGTGAGAGCGCAGATTGGTAAAACCCTAAGAGTAGCAACCTCAGAATCTTTGCCGAAATGATAAATTCCTAGATCCTTTGTTTCAGCAATTCTACTAGGAATCCATCCCACCGACTTAGAGACCTGTGAGAAAAACGGGACACACAGCTCGATGTTTATCGCAACATTGTTGCTGTTAGCAAGACTGACCAACGACGTGAGGACGACACCAGATAACTGTGGCGTGTTCGATGCAGTGATCCACCTGACACATGTGCGGGAACATCCGTCCATGTGCACGTGTGCGTGTGTATGCACACGCAGTACCTTAGCGTAGACACAAAACAGCTGGCGTTGCTTTGAAATATCCACCGCATGCTGTTTGTATCACTTACGCCACAAATAGTCAGAGAAACTTTCAATTACAAACGTAAACGTTTAACGACCCAGGTGTCACTGACAAAGGTTTCCTGCCCTGAACCGCCCTTTTCGGTCCTTGTCTCTGTGCCAAGGGGACAGGGAAGCTGGCTGGGAGGATGAACCGTCTCTCCTGGGAGGGAAGAGATTGGAGTCAGAGAAGATAAAGACATAAAGTGACATATTTTCTAGCTAGGGATCTGCCCATCTGTACATTAAAAAATAATAAAGGAAAGCTGTGCCCAGCTGCACGGTCAGGGTAGAATGCAGAGAACAAGAAATGCTGGGACGCTGTGTTGGGGGCAGGGCCGTTCTCAGCCCTCCGGCTCTTTGGGGGAACACAGTCCCCACCCAGCAGCAGAATGTCCCCAGCCCCCCGGAAGGCGGAGCGGGAGGAGGGGGCGCTCCCACCATCCTCAGCCTGTTCCAGGGAACCAGTCTCTAGTTAACTCCTAGTTTACTACTCGAGGCCCAAGTTCTATTTTACTTTAATAACCTGCATTTAAATGAATACCAAGTGCTAGCGACTGGAGTCCAGTGTTTTCATGATGAATCGATAACCAAACCTAAAAATGCTTTATCTCCCATGCGTGCGAGTGACCATGCTGTTCTCTAAGGTAGAGGGGTCCAGTGAACTCCTGAGCATGGATACTTGCAGACCCCTAAGCAGGAGCGCCCCGGGGGTGCCGGGGCAGGGAGACCTCACCCCCGGGGGCTAATAACCCTCTTTGCTTAAGGAGCCCAAAGCGGCAGGTCCAGGCTGCTGGTCTGCGGCCGGAGCGAGCTGGCCGGAGCTCCAGAAACTGCCACCGAGTCACAGCGCTGCTGGGGGCGGGTGCGTGATGAACGCAGCACCCCCGGGGGCAAGGACAGGCTTCGGGAGGGGGAGCGAAGCACGCAGAACCATCACACAGTGCCCAGGGCTCCCCCAGGCGTCCGAGCTCCTACCGTCATGACGTCCCTCGGGATGTCAGGGACCAGCCCCGGTGACTTGATGGAAGTATTTCAGGACACGTTGGACAAAATTCAGACCCCCAAGGATGAGTTTTCTGAGGGTGTCCGGATAAAATGCCCAGAGAAAGGGAATTTGATTTGGGAGATTCCACTGAGGAGGAGACTAAAACTCCAGGCTGTTCCCCCCGCAAGCGGCCGTCTCACTCCTGGGGTCCCTGGAGGCTGTTGTGCATCGTGGTGGGTCAGGGACCTTGCTCCCCTCCACACCCGGGCCTCACCCCGACCTCCCAGCCCCCTCCATCTGCCCCTGGGTCTTTGTCCCGCTGGCTATTTCTCTCCAAGTCTCCTGGCATGAGGTCCGTGCATTCACCCAGTTAGTCAAGGTGACCACCGTGATGGGCAGGGTCACACTCCTTGTCCTGTAGATGTTCAAACAGTCCTCTGGGTTCAGCCCCCCACCATCTCCTTTCTCGGAGGTTCCTGCCTTCCCAAATTCCTGACACTTCCGGGCACGGCCTCGTGGCAGACACACGGCTAAGCTCCTCCATCACCACCTTGACAGGCTACCTCTTGCAGGGACACGTGTAACAACATCGGGCCCCTCAGAGCACCCTTAGCTGATTCCTATCCGTGAAGAGCTTCTCACCGGGCAAGTGACATTCAAGGGTTCTGGGATTCAGACAGAGATATTTGGGGCCGTAGTTGGCAGCTTCCTTCCCGTGTCTGTCTCACTTCATTCACTACCCTACCATCTTTGCACAATCAGCCCTCAGACTACAACACTTGCAGCTAAATGCTGACCCCAGAAGCGGCCTCTGACAATCAGTCAGCTACACTTACTTCTTGGTGGTACCTGTTACAAGGCCTCAGCCCAGACTCCGGCAATAAAATAGCTGCAAATACCACTGTCTTGCTCCCAGTGTACATATTTCCTATAGTCCTTTTTCAGTCCTGCGCCCCAGCCGGTTGATGTTTTAAGAGATACGGCATTGCCCACGAGCCACCATGGCCCTAGCTTGCCTCTTCAGCCTCCCTCCTTCCGAACGGATTTCAGTTCTGCAAACGCACCAACCTCTCTTCCTGCACCAGAGACGGTTCCTTCTGCCCCAGCCCTGACCCTCCCTCCCACTCAGGTCTCAGCTAAGCCCTACTGGTCCCTAGGCACTGCTGAAATATGCCCCCCGCGGGCTTCCATGAATAACATCCCATCAGAATTCAGTCTCCCAATCACAGCAGCTCATAACATCGATGATTTCCCCCTTTTATCACAATTTGCAATTCTGTATCTATCTGATCTCTTCTTAGCATTGGCTCCCATGGTAGCTTCTAAGTCCTCAAGTTAAGGGTCATATCTGTTAAAGTCTTACACACACTGCCTGTAGCCGTGTCCACACGTGGACAGTAATCAATGCCTATTTGGCAAAAAAAAGAAAGAAAGAAATGAATGAATGAGTGAGTGAATGGATGAAGGGGACTTTAAAAGCTACCCCAGTCTTGCGCTGCGTTGTCTGGGCTGGATATCTCATAGGGAGCAGGGGGAGCATGCTTTTTATTTTATTTTATCTGTTTTTGTCAGGACTGTGATACAGAATATCTGTCTAACTGCACTGCATAAAATATTTAAATTCTACAAATAAGCTTTTCTCCTCAGTTTTGTTCTGCCTGCTATAAATATTTAGTGGCTTATTCACATTCATATTTTCTAGCATAAGCTAATTTCTCTTCTCTGCAAACAGATAAGCCATGTTAGGAGCTGTGTAAATAGGTAGCGTTCGCATTTGTGCGTCCTAATCTTAGCTGAGCGCTGGCGTTCATTATGGTATTAGTCTTCCTTTGGCTTTCCCCAAGATTTTGTCCTTTCCTTTGTTTTCATTTCTGTATGCTTTTCTGGGCAGAGGCAAGAAAGACAATAACTATCATTATCAATTTAAAAATTGCACAAAGCAAATCAAGAAATTATTCTAGTTGCTATGCTTTTCTTCTATTTTCCTTTGATTTACAACAAATTCGGCACATCTATGCCGTCATCATTTCTTCTTCCTCCCCACTATCTTCCCCCAGTGTAGAGTTCATCTCTCTCCCACGTCATTCTAAGGACTCAGTCGTGGTCAAAGAGTTTTCAACTAAATCAGAAGCTCAGCTTATTGAGGACTGGTCCATTCTTTCATATGTCCATTCAACAAATGTTCACTGGGTGCCTATTGCAACCCAAACACGCTTCTGGGATGCAGCAGAGGACAGGATGAGCGCCTGTCTTCATGAAGCTTACATGTTGTAGGCAGCTCTTCCTGTTCGTTTTCCCTGACTCACTGGATCTGGATTGTCCTCATTCTCCCAAACTTCATGTCCAGATTTTCTTCCAGACTGAAGCCCTTGCTGATTGACAATGACCCTAAACATATCAAATGCAGAGCCAACAGCTTTGCAGATACTTCTCTACCAGCAAACACAAAAGGTCCAGCACCTATAAGAAATGCCTTATTCCACTCCATCCCGGATAGGCTGCTTCCCTGATAAACATGGGCCCGTGGTAGGTCTTCCTAACAACAGCCCTCGTGAGACGAAGCATGCAAACCTGATGCTCTCCCAGGCTCCACTTTGAGGGAACCTAACCCAACGTGCTGTGCATGCTAGCTGTTTGCTAGAACTTGACATTTAACTTCATTAATCCCTGAACTGACTCATCTGCTAAAACCAGCACCTCCATTTGTCAAGAAAAATAGGAAGAAAATGAAGGCAAAATAGAAGGCACAGGAAATGCATGTTTCAATTTCTGTGACTGTTCTGGGTTTTGCTTATTTTTTTCTTTAAATAAATATATCCATTCCTGGGCCAACCCCCAGCTCAATACTATTTATAACTTTCATGATTCTTTTCACAAATAACCCCCATCCAAAAGCCTGTTCTTATGATCAGTTTGAATGTATACACAATTTTACCATATTTTATCTGCAAATATAAATATCTATGCTATTGCTTGGATCACTTATCTGAATGTGTTGGTCAAATTCACACTTTTCAATATATTGATCTAGACTGCACAAGTCCACCCCATCACCAGCACTAAGATACTGCAGTGTAATATTTGCTCAGAAAATATCGCTGGGAACAGAGCAACCATGTGTGTTTACAACCAACTAGGGAGGGAGAAATGCGTGCATGTGCAAGCAGCAGTATCTCCAGAACTATCTTCCTCTGCTTCCAGCTTGTGAATGAGCAAGTGAAGCCCCTGTTACCTAAACTATACAGCTGAGGGGTCTGATGGTGCCCTGTGAGCCGGGGAAGCCGGTGGGCTTGCGAGGAGCCTTGTGTGGGGTGAGGAAGGACAATGGAGGTGGCTCCTGACAGAGACTGCGACGTGACCACCCCACAGAGGCCACAGTAGCAGCAGATTGCTGCCTTGTGCTGCCCACAGACACATGCCGTTTATTTTCCTTCTGCACATGGCAGTCTGTGACGTGGTGTCTACAAAATGCGCTGAGCTGGTGGTCACCACGGTGGGATGAGGATGGATAGAGAGAACGTTGCAATTAAACCTCTGGAAAGGGAGAAGGAGAAAGCTTCTTTGGAATTTATTTTAGGTACTCGACGGGACGGCCAGAAGTTCCCCTGACTCAGCTTCATAGTGACTACAGGTGAGAGGCCCAGAGCTGGCACAGGCTTCACGCGGGGGCAGGGAGGCCCGCGGGGCACTCAGGGCAGGGGTGTCTCACCTATAAGGACATGGGGTTGTGTCTGACCCGGCTGTGCTGGGAGCTGATGTGTTGGTTTGGGGAGGGTGTGGGGCACTGACAGAGCTGGTCAGAGAAAAGGTGACAACTGGAGCCACCGCCTGATGACATGTATTAAGTCACCAACCAAAACACTCAGTATCTTTTCCAGAAGTAGAACTGTATTCTTTGTTGCTTTTGTTCCCCTCTGATCCCAGCCCTAGACACATAACTGATGCTTAGCAAGTGATGGCTGGTTAGCCAGGGTGATGAGTCCTTAAGTCTGTCTGTCTATACCTACCTACCTACCTACCTATCATCTGTCTGTCTACCTATCATCTATCTATCTATCTATCTATCTATCTATCTATCTATCTATCTATCTATATTATCTATGTATCTAGCAACTTAACTATAACACCTAATATCTGTTTCTCATCTATCTGCTTATCTATCTATCTATCTATCTATCATCTATCTGTCATCTATCTATCTATCATCTATCATCTATCTATCATCTATCTATCTGTATCTATCATCTATCTCTCATCTATCTAGCCATTGTCTATCTACTTACAATCTATCTACCTACCTATTTATAATATCTACCATCTGTCTATCTATCTACCTGTCTATCTGCTTATCTATCTATCTGTCATCTATCTATATAGTTAGAATTGAGAATTATATAAAACATTATCTTGCCCCATGGGTAACTTTTTGGATGATATAGATAAAACCTATCTGACCTGGCTATCAAGGTTAGTAACAGCATAAAAATAAAAATCCCAGGTTTTTAAAAAGACACTTTTTTCATCCTTAATTCATTTTAAAGAAAGATAGCTAATATTTCTAGGGTCCTAACTTAAGCCTGCTTATACGTAAGTGAGCTTGTCAATATATCAACCTACAAGTTGGCATCTCCCATCCTTCCTTATAATTTTATCAGGCCTACAGGTGTTTGCAAAACTTGGCTTTATAATTTTTTGAAATCGAATGTGCTCGTCAATTATGCTATTTTTGAACTGAATATCCAAAGCCAACTACAAAGCTGGCAAATAGTGTTGCAATGCTGAACGCGTGCAGAGAGCCAGGCGGCATAAATACATCAGGGGCGTCTGCTTAGGAAGCCCAGGGAGTCACTAAGGAAAGGGGCCGGGCCGGCTCCCAGTGTAGCTTTCAGAACAGGTACACACCTGCCTCTCCCGTCCTCTCACAACCACACGGCGAGCTCAACAGGATGCGGGTTTTCAGGTTGTTCTGTGCCCTGTGAAGGCACACGGCTTCTCGTCAAGGCAGGGGCTTTGGATGAACACAAATGTCAAGAATGGGTAGATGTTCCATGCAAGCAGGGTGCGCGTTTCCAGGAAACGGCAAGAATATCCACTACTCAGGGAGGAACTTCCTTCCCCACAGCTGACCCATTCAGTTGGGCACTTAGGTGGCTGCGGGTAAAACCACAGATTGAGAGAGAAGAACATGCTGTGGATTTTAATTATTCCCTTGCCAACTGCACCATGAACAGGGACTGTAAAAGTTTATCACCTGACAAATTCCCCCTTATACTGAAGTGCAAATGAGCTTTAACAGCCATTGTGTTGGAAGCTGCTGGCTCCACACGGTTAGAGAGCCAAGGAAGCGTGGGCGGGTACACGCTTTCATGTGGTACAGCCTTCCTGTTCCAGCAAGTCTGCCCTGAGCATCCTCACGTGGCTGGCAATGCCTAATAGCCACAGGCTGGAACACCTGTGATATACCTCATCACGTGTCCTGTGGCTGTGTCCCCTCTACAAATGCAGGGTCTAAGAAATGAAAGCGGCATTAAAACTGGGACATAACCAAGCCAGCATTTGGTTAAAGTGGCCCTGGTTAGAGGATGCCTGTGCATTCCTGAGCCGTCCACGGTGACAGATGCACACAGGTTCAACGGCACGCACACCTGGGGGACAACCTGCCCAGGTTAGGAGCTCACTCAGTCCTGCCACACGCTGCTTCTGAAAGCCTGCGATGGTAGCAGGCACGGGGCTACATGCTCAGGAAACTATGCTGGTGGTGTGCCCGTAGAACGAAGACTAAATTAACTCTAGTTGTTACGAATATCTAATGAATGTCATACTGTCAGTCTATAGTCAGCCCAGACACGGGTTGATGTTAAACTAATAAAAAAAAACAACACCATTTTTCACCATGAGCTAAGGAATGTCCATGGAGAATACGTGCTACCGCAGGAGCTGAAATGGTCAAGGTCACCGAGATACATTCTGATTCCGAATTCTCTAAGGCAGGCAGGGAATTTGAGGCAGATCATTTATCCCACCTCTTGGAATAACTCCCAGCCATAACTTAGACCCTTGAAGAACACTTTGATAATCAAGTGCCATGTAGTCGATAAAATTATAAACTCCAAGTTCAAGTTTTCACCCTGTGGGATGCCCAGCAGTATAGGGAACTCATTGGCTTACATACTGGACTATCCAGAACGTGACTGATAATAAAGGACTCGATGCGGGGACTCCAACAATGTCCCCCAGGACCTGTCTTTCCAAGCTGCCCCTCTGCTTCCACCACTGACAGACCTAGGGGCAGCAAGACGCTGTGGGGTGTGAGGTGCACATCTGCACGTCCCACTACAAACTTCCCTGCACCTCATGGGTCTTGATTGCTAGTAATTAGCCACTTCAAATATCAATTCGACCACGCTCAAATCAGACTGAATTAGATGAGCATTTTTCAACTGTAGATAATATCTCATTTGTGGACCTAACACTCAATACAACGAACTGGGAGCAATTTTTTTTTTTTTTAAAGAATAGACTGATATAGAATAAAATAGAAGCATCACAGTGCATCACCACTTATAATATTTTCTGTTGAAACTCGCTTCATTTTTCTATAGATGGGGATGTGTTTGGTGGGTAGTGGTGTGATGTTTTTCTCCATGACCTGCAGTGGAAAAGTTTGAAAGGTAGTACTTAGAATAAGAGAAATGTGAATCCTTCCCAGAAAAATCTGGGTGTTGATTGGAAATGGGAATGTGTGTTGGGTAGAAGCCAGAAGATAAACATTCTGTGGTACTTATTTGCTACCCACTGATTTATAATCTCTCTCATATGCAAATTACTTGCTCTTTTCTTTTTTCTTTACTAACTATAATTTACTAAAGTGAGAGTAGCCATCTGACAGGTGTTTTCTGTGCATTTGGGATAGCAATATTTTTTAAAGGCCACTTAAATCTTTCATCTTCGCCTTCATGAGCAAGAGGGATGGCCCGTGTCTGACAAGCTTATTCCACTAATACCACCAAGAATGCACGACCTTCAGCTCTAAGGTCTCCTGCACACTCAGGGACCTCGCTGCTTCTTCCTAATTCCAGTCTGTTCTTGTTTGTGATGGTTATTTCCATTTTCATCTGCAGGTTTCCCTCCAGCTAGTCTCTGGGTGGTGTTTATGTGCATGAAGAGAGAAAGGACAAGGCCCCAACTCCAGCCCCAGCCCTCAGCCCGCCCTGGCATCCTGGGCCAAGAAGAAAACATGAAATACAGCCACTTTGAGTGACAACATGGATGGACCTCGAAACCATCCTATTAAGTGAAATAAGTCAGACTGAAAGAATCAAGAAACATATGCCCTCACTTAAAGGTGGAATATAAAATTGAACGTAACTAAGAAACAAAGACTCATGGACACAGTCAGTAGTTCAGTGGTTACGTGAAGGTAAAGGGGAAGGTGGGTGGGAGAGCAGGGGCCAGTGGGGAGGGGAGTAGGGAGGGGGCATCAAATCTACGTTGAAGGAAAGAGAACTGACTCTGGGTGGTGAGCACACAACGCAACACATAGACAATGTCATGTAGAATTGTACACCTGGAACCTATGTAACTTTTACGAACCCACGTCACCCCAGTAAATTTAACAATTAAAATAAATATATCTTCCTTTCAACACATCCTTTGTCTTCGGGTAAAGAAGGAAGTCCCTGGGGGCCAGATCAGGTGAGTAGGGAGGGTGTTTGGTGCGGTTCTTCATTTGCTGGCTACAAACTCCCTCACACAGGGTGCAGGCAGCGGGGTGGCCGGCTGGGAGGCCGCAGGCCTGGAGCAAAGACGGGGAGGTGTCAGCTGATAATTTTCTCAGCATGGCCAAACAAGAACAGGGCCGGCTTCAGCCTCAGATCTGGGGGGAAAGCCCAGCTTTTTGGTTAACAAGCCCTGTGACGTTTTGCTAGTTACTTCGCCTCTCGCCCCTCCGTTTCCCTGTTGGCAAATCTCATTAGCTGAGAGGACTTCTGCAGAGATTTCATATCTTTCAGTCCGTCGGGCCGGCACTCTGTCTGATGCCAATGCCGGCACGGCTGATGCCAGCACTCAGAACACAGGAGCCTGGTGGTCACTTCACGTGGAACCTTATCTCCCAGGAGCAAGCCACAGCCTGTCATCAAGAATGTTTACATTTCTGCTCAGCTACATCCACTTCTCTTTGCTATTTGTCCATCCTGAGTAAAATGGTTTTCTAAGTTGTATTAATAAATGAAAGTCAGGATTCAAGTCCATGCTAGTGGCTGGGGTGAGGGGCCAGGGCCTGCCAAGGGGACCATGTGCCCACCATGGGTCGATCACATCAGGGGTGTGCTACCCCTAGACCATGAGGGTGGTCAGGGGAACGGGTGGGGCTTCGGTCCAGTTCCTCCTCCCAGAACATGGTCTGACTCAGAGACTCAGGGCACCGTCACGTTAGAGGTGCTACTGTGTCCTGCAGCACCGCGTGTCACACAGCACGAGGCTTCTCTGGGGGGCTGAGCTCACGTGACTCAGGGAGGCTGGCAGGTGAGCTGTGACCCCTGGTGGGACAGCGGGCAGGCTGTGGTGTTCAGGATGTGGGAACATACTCCTAATCCCAGAGGGGAGTGAGGACCACGTGTGCTACAGCTTCCCGTTTTCTCCAGAGAACGCAGGTACCCGGACTTCTATGGGAGATGCTCCATGCAGGCTGTGAAACTCTGCTTCACTCAACTTGTGCACAAAGCTCTACACCTTGAGGAGGGAGAGAAGGAAGGACCTCAGCTATTTATTACTTCTCTTTACCAAAGTTTCTCAGTATTTTACGCACAGAGAGCATTTCCTCACGGATGAAAAACTGGTTTTGTGAGCCAGGGAGCAGAGGGAGGTCTGGTGCAGGACATTTTGACAAGACTTGGCCAGTGAACGCGCCAAGTTCTGTTCGGCATCACCGTCAGTCTCTCATGGTAATGCCCCATGTATGATGACAGAAGTGAACTCTGGAAACAAGTCCTACAGATGGATGCTTTTCACTTCATGCACACAAACAAACTCCTATTTTATTTCCCCACTTCCAAGTCCAGCCAGATACACAGACTCGGGTGCAGGTCCAAAGAAGGGGTCAAGGCATTCTGCACCTGCTGCCCCTTCGAGCAACCCCCCACCCCCGTAAGTGCTCAGCCAGTGACTCAGGACCAGCTCGCTGTTGCATGATCCCATGTTTCCACTGACAGAGAGCCCTGGCTTTTTCAAGCTCTTTTCAAAGTTCTGAAGATGGCAAACTCGCAAGGCAGGCAAAAGTGAGAAGGTCACGGTGGCCCAGTGCTGGGCGGCCCTTCCACACCCGCCCAACTTCGGAGCTGGGGCATCTGCCCTCATACTCTACCTGTTGCCTTCCTTTGGGGTCTATTTTCCTCATCCTCATCCAAGTCTAGCTGAGCTTCAGAATTAAGTTATGGCCACAAAATGGAAACTCATCTGAAAATAAATCTAAAAAAACAACAAAGAACCAGAGTTCTAGAGCCTTTGTCCCAATGCAGCTGCGTGCCTCATTCGCTGTGATCTCACACAAGTCACTTAGAGAGTCCTGCTGTATCTCTTCAATAGAATCAAGTCAAATCAAATGATTTGTCCTAGAACCAGAGGTCACAAGCTGGCAGCCCTGAGCTGGACCGGCCACGCATGCACACGTGTAACTACTTGGCCCACTGCTTTCATTTCCTTACTAGGAATTCATGTCAGTGCTGTAGAGAGTTTTCACATAGAGCTCTAGACATCTGCCCGGCTTCTTCTGAACGCCCCGCCTGTCTTCCCCATGGCAACATGGGGCACCGCTGCCCTCATTGGATAGGTCAGTGTTGTATCTGAAACCCATGCAACTTGGTGCATTTCTGCTCATCTGGGCCTCGTAGGATCTCAATTTACACCTCGATCTACACAATGGCCAAGCTCCCAAAATGTCTGCACACCCTGAAAGTGTCTACACACTTATTTCTTTAACTCTATGAATAATTTTTATTTCCATTGTATATCTGTTTCTTTATCAAATCATATATCCTAGCTCTACAATTTCATCACTCTCACATTTGACCACCTTTTGATTACATAGATGATTTTTGGTAAGCAAATACAGATGTGTTTTAGAAAAACAATGTTATATGTATGTAAGTCAGTGAAATATATACAACACATTCTGTCAGCTACACTTAAGTGCTGTGCTGGATCACACGTCTTTCCAGCACTGAGGTTGTCCAATGCCATGTATGTTTTAGACACACTATGAATCTCAAATGGTAAATACTAAATGGACAGGGCTTAAGCTATGAACAACAGGAAGGAATTATTTCTTTATGAATATTTCAATAAATCATCAGTAAACTATCAGTTAATTAGGCACTAAAAGTACAACACACATATTTAAGACATTAAAAAAAAAACAACTCTATAGTTACCATGCTTAAAACCAGTTATTTCTACTTTCTAGCTTTTCTGTCCAGATAGGTCCATATGGAGTCGGTTTATGGTTACCACGGTGTCTCACTTTCTGCCATTTAGCCTGACATCACAAACATGCTTTAATGTGTAACTAGTTTCATAATTTTAACTTAATGATACCACAATATAGCATCAACTACCTACCTACACCTTGATTTACTTAGTTATTCCCATGTTTTTATTATTGAGTTGACTCTATTTCTCAATGTAACCATTGTTGTAAGAAGCTTGTTTATGCTCACAGCTTTTTTTATTCTCTTGAAGACTTTCCTCAGGGTAAATTCTCAAGAGTAGAATTACAGAGTCAAAGAGGGTAAACTTTTCTACAGTTTATAACACATATCACCTCATTTTCCAAGAGGTGTATGACCTCATAGCTAAAAGACGAGCTTTATTAGAAACTCGCCAGCATTAAGCGATTCTCATTTGTCATGTTTATGCTAATTTAAAAGATGTTAAAATGACCTCATTATTGTTTAAATTTGCATTCCTTCGAATAATTGTAATGCCAAAAAATTTAGCATGGGACTCAATCGGTATACCGGATCCAACAGATAAGCCTAACACCACAAGGATGCCGTAAAAAATGAAAGAGATGAGAAAGGACTTTGCTCAGTTTATCCCAACATGCACGTCAAATTATTTTCCTAAAGGGGATCCCTCTAATATTCTAAACATACTGAACTGCCAAATAACTGTTTGCTCGTAGTATTTTTATTTAGTTCTGAAATACTAAATACTATATACAGTAGATCCTCTGTTAACCAAAACTCAAGCAACCAGCAAAAAGAAAAAAAAATAATAATATTGTACATATATCCAGTATTGGGTGCCGGTCACTGAGAGCCTACTGTACTTGAATGACAGAAATCAGGTGCATTTCAAGTTCCTTCTCATAGCTGCCTTGAATAAACAGTTCTCCTTACTGGTTGGGTTCACAGTAACTGGGAAACACCTCGGGAAGTTTTATTGCAGCTTCCACTCTACAATTGCACCTGAGCACAAAGCACCTGACAGGGGCTTACTGAAGACAAGCTGAGCCCGCAGTGCCCAGGGAACCCAGCGTTCCGCTCGTTCTTCCTGGGCCATTGCAGTTAGATGCAGAGCCATTGTTTGTTTGTCACAGCTCCGTAGAACACCCCCTGGGTTTCAACAAACCCCCTTGTCTAATTTTGACGAGCAGAAATTTATGAGAGCAATGTGTTTCCCACCAGGATTAGTCACACTAGAGACTATCTGCAGATGCCCCAAAGTTATTTTTCTGTAAGTTTGTTTTGACCAAAATAATAGATAAAAGTACAACATACTTAGGATAATTGTCATGAATTTGAGTTCAAGAGTTGGAGGGGGAAAAACAAACAGCTATCCAAGTGTTAATATTAGTTATCTAAATTTATTTTCTATTCTTCTTCATTAAAGTAGTATTAAAGTGGACTGATACTCACTATGTCTTTATAATTCCTAAGTATATAATTTGCACAAAAAAACAAACCAAAAACGGTTTTTTATTTTTGTTCAACTAGATTTCCTTGTATCATCTCAAATAAAGCTTAACTGAACATTGGGAGAATTGTCAGGTACAACAAACTGGTCCCTATAAATTGTGCTACAGAATAGAGTTTGTGAAAGTGTTAATTCAGTAAGTATTTCAAATATCTAATTGAAGAATATTCCCCAAAATATTCTGTAATCCAGGCCCCACTTCATCAACTACTATTACTATACCTAAAAATAAACATTTTACATTCAGAGACTACTTCATAACAGGTACATAATATATATTTACTGAAGAAGAAAGAAAGGGAGGGAGGGAGGAATATTCCAATAAATACGAATTACATATATAATAATTAAATCACTGTGTCAACTTGAAAATACAGGATTCTCTCAGTTGCTGAAAATGCTTCAGATGAAAAGAAAAATAAGTTAAGCTTGGGATAAAATGAGCCATCCTTACTGTGACGCACACAGCCTAGGAAAACATTACCCAGTGCCAAATACCAAAGGCCTTCCCACTCATACTGGACACGAGTCAGGTTATCATCACCTGTCAACACAAAAATCTTACCTAAAATTTCTATATAGTGCCAAAAATAAACCAAAATAGAAAACAATGACTATAGGTTTCAATTGGAGAAGAAAGAGCAAAATTATTGTTATTTATAGTACCTGATTGTAGCTGAGGAAACCTAAGAGAACCAACTACAAAACTCTTAGATTGAATGAGAAAATGCGCCAAAGTAGCTGAATACAAATACACAGAAAAATAATTTAGGGATTTCCACAAATAGTCTTTAGCGTGACTGATCCTCTTGGTGGGAAATACACTCCTCTCTTAAATTACCGCTACTCAAAAATCAGACAAATAGGTTTTGTTGAAGCCAATGGGATATTCTACATAGCTGCAATGAACCAAATAGACAGATTAAGAGCCACCTAACTGCAATATCATGTGAAGAAAAAGCAGAAATAATCCAAATATTTGGATTACAATAGTCAATAACAATTTTAAAATGCCTCCTACTCACAATAGCAAAGAAATATAAAAATAAAAGCCTAATCTGAAGGACCTACATGGAAAAAAACTTCAAAACCATTCTGAAATGTTTTTCTAAAGACTGAAATAAATGAGACATATTCCTCAATGAAAGAAAAAGCCCTGGTTATATTAACCGTCCCCAAATAACATGCAAATTCAAGGGAACTCTAATAAATAAGTATTAGTAAACATTAATATTAATGTATCTAATTACCATCAAAATAAATAGCAAATAAGAAATTATTTCAGTGCCTGAAAAAAAACAATTCTGCAGTAAAAAAAATAATGTATTTGAAATTGAAATTTTAATTTGATGTCATTTATTCACTTTGCAATAATATATACATCATTACATAAAGAAGGCAACCTCTTACCTGCTCTGAACAGTTAAGAACTGATCATTTTCTAGACTACATGAAAGTAGTATTGTAAATAGATTTTTCTAAGCCACTGTAGACAAAGCTTGTGGTGTTATTTTGGATTTGGAGATTATTTAATCTAGAAGTCCTCTCATTTTTGTGTCTTTTAGGTTTCCCTCCCAAACCAAATTACCTGGATTGTTCTATCATTTATTTATGTAACCATCAGCAAGTTGGTGCATTCTATAATCTTCAGTGACTTCACTATTAAAGTGACATAAAATCTGGAGAGCAAACTTAGCAATTGTCTTCTGCCTGTGGCACAAGGAACAAGAACGGTTCTGAAAAGCAAGCCCAGCCCGCTGCTCTGCAGACACGTTAGAGACCTGCTCCTCTTGCTTACAGCAGCATCTTGCTTCAGACCTGTTGGGTGTGGAACCAGATGGACAGCTTTGTTTAGGTACTCTAAGATTAAATCTGGTCCCGAATAGATGGACAGTTATATCGCTACAAATCTGTGGTACAGTTTTATCTGAATACTTTTCCTCTTTACACAAATATGAGCAACTACATACTTTTGTAGCAATAGGACGTAGGCTACTTAAACTTGGGAACACTAAGCCTTTCAGTATCCAAACCTCTTAATTATCTTCCTCATTTGACCTTTCAGCTCATTGGCAGAATCAAACAAAAAAGAAAATTCAAAGGGCTTCACAGTCCTAAACTTAAAAGCATCATGGAACAGATTTTATGCAAGATATTTCCCTGGGGCTTCAGGGTGAGATCACATAGCCTTTCTTTGGCCTCTTCAAAACTCTTAATTCTGCGCTTTGGCACTTTCTGATAGAACAGAAGTCAGACTATGAATGGTAACACTCTACTGACTGATAGATGTGGGCAAGCTTGGCTATTACCCCAGGAGATAGTGTGCATTTATGAAGTTATTGACAAATGACCCTCTTCTATGTTAATGCATTACTTTATCCGCCATAATTATTGATCCCTAAAAGCCTTGCTTTGTGCTAAAGTGCTTTAACCAAAGTGCCTTAATAGGAAGTTCATTAGTGACCTCCTAAAATAACATGCACGTGAAAGGAAAATAATTAGAGAGTTGTCATATATGCCAAACACTGGAATATGACACACACCATCAAAAATCTTTTAAAAGAAAGGACATAAAACCAAGTAATATAAAGAGTAATATAACACGTAATAATAATACAAGAGGGGAAAGCCGGGACGGCTCAGCGGGTTGAGCGCTCGCTTTGAGGCCATGAGGACCGAGGATCGAATCCCGGCTCCGGCCCAGGCAGGACCCACGTGCTGAACTGGGGAGTTCCCACAGTTCGGTTCTCTAACTGTCTCTGTCTCTGTCTCTCTCTCTATCTGTCAAAAAGTAAAATAGAAATAA